>SJYT01039488.1:268525-289063 GCA_006410635.1 Cephalophus harveyi
GCCCACTTGACTTCACATTCCAAGATGTCTGGCTCTAGATTAGTGATCACATCATCATGATTATCTGGGTCGTGAAGATCTTTTTTGTACAGTTCTTCTGTGTATTCTTGCCACCTCTTCTTAATATCTTCTGCTTCTGTTAGGTCCATACCATTTCTGTCCTTTATCGAGCCCATCCTTGCATGAAATGTTCCCTTGGTATCTCTAATTTTCTTGAAGAGATCTCTAGTCTTTCCCATTCTGTTGTTTTCCTCTATTTCTTTGCATTGATCGCTGAAGAAGGCTTTCTTATCTCTTCTTGCTATTCTTTGGAACTCTGCATTCAGGTGCTTATATCTTTCCTTGTCTCCTTTGCTTTTCGCCTCTCTTCTTTTCACAGCTATTTGTAAGGCCTCCCCAGACAGCCATTTTGCTTTTTTGCATTTCTTTTCCATGGGGATGGTCTTGATCCCTGTCTCCCGTACAATGTCACGAACCTCATTCCATAGTTCTTCAGGCACTCTATCTATCAGATCTAGGCCCTTAAATCTATTCCTCACTTCCACTGTATAATCATAAGGGATTTGATTTAGGTCATACCTGAATGGTCTAGTGGTTTTCCCTACTTTCTTCAATTTGAGTCTGAATTTGGCAATAAGGAGTTCATGACATAACAATGCCATACTGCACCATTATCAGCATTGTGAGTTGTTTGACATTGCCCTCTGCAACTAGGTGATGGATCCGAAGTCGTTGGCATAAGGGACCAGGGCTGAATCATCCATCCGTCAGTGCTGTTAAAACTAATCCACTGGAGTAGAACAGTGTGGCAAGCTGCTCAGAATCTGTCTGAATTCCTGGGAGATGTCTTTAAACTGCACACTTCAGTACACAGTGGGATGGTGGTGATTTTCTCCTCCCTGAGCTTCCTGTAAGTTTCAAAGCAGGCACAGAATTTTAAATGAAAGGGCACAGAGCCCCTGCAGGCTTGAAAGCCTGCATTCTGACCCTCCACCCCCTTCTGCGGCCGCCTCCAGGGCATGTGAGGAAAAGCAGAAGCCTGCTTGGCATGTTCTGCTGGTGTGATCAAAGGCACGGAGCCTGGAGCTACCAGGACCTTTACTAAACACCGACAGGATCAGATGGACTTGGTATTCACAGAGAGGAGCTGCTCTCTGGAGAGGCCGGCAGAGCTGGGCTGCCTAGACTCACCCTCTGTTTTCAGATCTCACATGGGCACTCTGTGCCGCCAGGTCATCCTGGTAAAGTCTCTGCCTCACATACCAGGATTTCTCATCCTCTCCTCTCTTCAGATCTCCACCTCCCTTTCCAGCTTCACTGGTGAGCAACTCTCCTCCTTCACAGTGAAACAGAAAGGATGACCTCTTTCCTCCACTAACTTCACCAGCCCACTGCCCCTGGACTCATCCTCCGCCTTCTCCCGTGGGTCTGGAAGAATCACCCTTGCCCTGCTGTTGGGTCCACCCCTCCCCTTCCCTTACTCAAGAACTGTTCTCGTGCAGTTACTTCCTTTCCTCCTGTCATTCTCAGCTCTCCCTAAGCCAGCCATCCCCCTTGGCGTGCCAGTGTGCCCTTATAGCATCGGTTTTACCGGCTCCTGTTCCATTTCGCAGCTTGTTTTCAATGTAGAACATCTCACAAGAGCTAGCCTGCCTGATGTCTCCCCTCCATCACCTCCATTTCCCGTCCACCTATTCTCTTGGACTTTCACTCTGAAATGACTCTTATCTTGTCACCTAGGACCTACATCCTGCTGAAGCCGAAGCCCTCATCTTAGTCTGCTTCTCAGCAGCATATGGTGGAGCTGATGGCATCCTCCATGTTGAAACACTTGTCCTCTTTGTCTCCATGACACCACATGAGCCAGATTTTCCTTTCACCTTGCTCTCCTTCCCTTTTTGATCTCCTTTGCTGTCTCTTCTACAAAATCTCTATGGGTCTTGGGATCACAAGGCTCTCCTGGCCTTTTGCCCTGTCCACACTCTCTACTCATGTAGCCTTATGATTCTAAGTACTTTCTAAATGCTAGAGACTCTCCAGTTTACATTTCCAGTCTGAAACATTCACTTGAGTTTCAGGCTGTTATGTCTAAGAGCCTTCTCGACATAGACACTTAGATGTCTAAAAGATTTCTTTCAGTTTAAACCAAACTCTTGATTTTCTCCCTAAAACCCAGTTTCAGGAAATGACATCATCATCTAACCCAGATGCTCAGCCCCCAAACCGTGGGACTCTTCCTGATTCCTCCGTTTCCTTTAGACCTCACATTGGCTTCGTAGCGCTGGTATAATAGATGACTTCAAATGGTTGACTAAAAACAGCAGAAATTTGTTCTTTCATGAAGCAAATCTGAAATCTGAATTTTACTCTCTTCTGTCCACGCTATTCTTAAAGAGGTGGGAATATCAGACCACTTACTTAGCTGCCTCCTGAGAAACCTGTATGCAGATCAAGCAGCAACTATTAGAACTGGACTTGGAACAACGAACTTGTTCCACATTGGGAAAGGAGTACGATGAGGCTAGAAATCTGAAATCAAGGTGGCGGCCCGGCCATGCTCTCCGAGGGCATTAGAGGAGTCCGCCTTGCCTCTTCCAGCCTCTGCTGACTGCCGGCAGTCAGTTCCCTGCCTTGTACCAGCAGAACTCTCTTCTCTGCCTCTGTTGTCATGGGGGCTTCTTCCTTCTGGGTGTGTCCATGTCCAGATTTCCTTCTTATAACCACATCAGTCACTGGATTTAAGACTCTCCCTAATCCAGTTTGACATCTTACCTTGATTACACTGCAAAGACCCTGTTTCAAATAAGCTAACACTGATAAGTTCTGAGTGAACGTGAATTTGAGGGAGCACTGTTCAGATCAGTGCAGACCTCCACGTCCAGTCTGTCCGCTCAAGTCTTACTCCTCCATCTCCAGCAGTTCTTACCATTCCCGCCCCAGCCTTTGTCCAAGCCTTTGTCCCCTGGTTTACTGCCTCACTCTTGGTCTCTTCCACTCCACTTTTGCCCACTCCTGTGCATACTACCTAAGGGAGCCAGAGTGACCTGTTCAGAGTGTCAACGAGGTCACGATTCCCTTGCACAGGGCCCTCTGGTGGCTTCCCGGTACCTGAGAAGACAATCCAGCTCTTTCACTTGACTTGAGAGATGCTCAGTGGTCTTACCTGCTCTCCACTTCATCTCCTTTCGCTGGATCCCATATTCACCGGGCCCCAGGCACACTGGGCCGCTTTCTGGCCCTCCGTCAGGCTGAACTGTCTCATGGCCTCCTCATTCACTGTTCTGCTTGAAATGCTCTTCCCCTGGGTCTTCATATGACTGTTTCCTTTTCATTGTTCATGTCCCAGCTCACCTGTCCCAGTCCCCTCCTTACAGAGGCCTTCCCAACCCAGCCTAGCAAATGTTCTCTCTCTTCCTGTGTGTGTGTTTCTGTTTATTTCTCTTTCTTTATCTCTGCCTCTCTCTTTCTTTGTCTCTCTCTGTCTCACATACACACACATATACACACACACACACACACACATGCCTGTTTACTTCCCACATAGCTCTTCTTTTCAATATCTGAATTTACCTTATTCATTTGTTTATAGATAATATCACTGACATGATTTGTTACTCATTATTTCTGTCTCCCTCGGTAGAGCATAAATTCCTGTAAACAGCTAATTAGCTTCCTGTTGTCCACCGCTGTACCCCAGTTCCTCTGAAAGAGATTGGCATAAAGACTCTCAGCTAGTATTTTGTGTCTGATAAAATGGGCTCTCTTTGTATTCTGTGGCTTCCACCCTCTCTCCCAAGGTATGTTTCATTTTCTACTGGCAGAATCTATCGTTTTAATACACTGAAACTTTTTGTGGACAGTCTAATGTTACCATCTGAGGCGGAGAAAAGGGCCTGTTTTTATCCCCCTCCCCAGCCATCTCTAAAAATTCCCTGCAGTGACTTCTTCAGAACAGCGCAGCTCATTCTGTGGCTGTCCCCTCTTCTTGCACACACAAGTGCCTGCTCCTTCACCACTGTGTACACATTTGATACACCTCCCAGATTCAGGAGCTGTCACTCCTTGCCTCACCCTCTGCTGCTGTGGAAAAGCTTTTCTAAACATGTGTATGGGCTTCTGTAGAAAGAAATGTAGAAGGATTTGGAAAATTACTAATGTTTGGGTTTGTGGGGAGATGTTGCCTAATGCAAGGACAGAAATGTTGATCCACATCATGCTGGTGAGCTGCCTGTTATCCAGAAGGGGTAGCAGACAGCCATCAGAGAATTCAGACTAGCATACTGAAGGATCATCCTCCTTGTTTTTCAGATAGTTGGTTATGAAATTGGGCTGAAAAGGAAATAATTGGGAAATATAAATAAAGTTTTGTTCTTCTTGTTTTTTTGTTGTTCCTTATGTTAACCATTTCTAGAGCATTTACTGTATTTTCCAAGGCCTGGGTAATACTGGTTTTGCTATCAAGAAACTCTGACCGTGAGTGTTGGATTTCCTGATTTCCTTTAATAGATTGCCATAGTTTGATTTTCAGAGTGGTTGATGTTATTGGCTCCCACAAATCATTATCACCTCTCAGTTTCTAGACTATCTCTTTTCTTCTTGCCTCAGCAGTTTTCTTGACAACTCACTTAAATTTGCTTACTTTCTGGCTTCACGTCTTACCTACACCTCAAAGGACCCCATTGTCCCTTGGCAGAAGTCACCGTCTCCCTCCGTACTGGCTGTGTGTCCTTGTTGTGTCTCTGCGTCAGCACAGAAACTGGCGGCAGCCGCAATGGGAGCCCTGGAGCTTACACAGCGATAAACACGGGCAGCCAGCACGTCTCGTGTCTCAGTGGGAAGAGGCTGGGTTTTAGAATCCAGTGACCTCACCATGAATCCTGGCTTTGCTCTTACCATCTGTGACCTTAGATAACTATCGGGCTTCTCTGAGCCTCAGTTTCCTCATCTGTAAAGACAAAGAATCTGTTTTATACAATTGTGAGAATTAAAAGAAGTAATACCCAATGGTTCTCAATAAGTTTTGCTTTAAATTTAGTATATAACCATTTCTTCAAGAATCTAAACAGCACATATTTTTTAAAAAAATCCATGAGAACAGTTCAGTTGACAATCTTAGTCAAGAAAATCTTACTGATTTTCTTGAAAGGTGAAAGCAAAGGGAAGATATTGATTTTGTCATTCTTCATGTATTTTTCATCACGAATGATGATAGGCCTGCTGAACTTCTTTTCCTCATTCTATTATTCAAGGATGTGTTTATTGCAATTAATCGCACTTAGAAAAAAAAATCTCAGGTTAAACAGAGTAAAGAGAAGAACTTAAAAACTCGAAAGATAAGGACACACTTATAGACAAATTTTTAGAAAAATCTCACTATGCAGAATTTGTTCATTGCCTCATCAATGTCTTGCCCTATAACACCTTTGAGAAACAGCCCATTCACATTTCTGACCATGTGCTTTGAGTGGGAGCTACCTCCTCCAGACACGCACACACACTCATGCACACATGCATCTCCCTACCATCTCTGACACCTCCCCACTATTGCCATAGGGATCAATTTGAGGAAGGCATATGATGTAGTCAATGAAACGCAAAGATATTTTAGAGGATTTCTAGGTTACACGTTTCTTTATCTTTAGTGGAAGCTACCAAAGAGAATGCCTTGTCATCCTCTGGATGCTCTTATATGAGGTAATATGATGATATGATTAGCAAGGCCTTACCCATTTTTGCTACCTGGAAATGAGAGCAGAATAAAAGCACTAAAGAGAAATAGACATAGACCAGACTAGCATGTACCTCTGAATCAAACAGGATCTGAATCTAGAACTATCCCCAGACGTATAAAATAGCAATTCCCTTTTTACTCTAAGCCAGTTTTGTTGCTGGTGAATTTAAGGTTGTCGCTTTGTTGTGAAAGAATTCAGAGATGAAATGATAGGTAAGAAGTAGATTTGTTCAGAGAGAAACACACTCTACAGACAGTGTGGGCCTCCTCAAAAGGCAAGAGCGGCCCTGAAAGAGGGTGTGGTTAGTTTTTATGGGCTGGGTAATTTCATAGGTTAATGAGTGGGAGGATTATTCCAATTATTTGGGGGGAAGCTGCAGAAAGTTCCAGGAATTGGGCTATCACCCACTTTTTGACCTTTTTTTGGTTAGCCTTACTGGAAAATTCCATGGACGGAGGAGCCTCTTAGGCTGCAGTCCATGGGGTCGCTAAGAGTCAGACACAACTGAGCGATTTCACTTTCACTTTTCACTTCCATGCATTGGAGAAGGAAATGGCAACCCACTCCAGTGCTCTTGCCTGGAGAATCCCAGGGACGTGGGAGCCTGGTGGGCTGCCATCTCTGGGGTCGCACAGAGTCGGACATGACTGAAGCGACTTAGCAGAAGCAGCAGCAGCAGAACTGGTAGGTGTGTCATTTAGTGTGTTTAATGTATTACAGTATCACAATAAGTGTCTAATGAGGCTCAAGGTCTAGTGGAAGTGAGATCTTCTGCCATCTGGGACCCAGTTGGTTCTACCAGTCTTTGCCATGTCCTTAGGCTATGTCAGTCTTTTAAAGATTGTGCCCTGCCCCTGTCCCTCCTGTTTCAGTTTGAATTGGGTGTTCTGTCCCTTTGCAAACAAAAGATTGTCAGGGAAGAGACCATTAATTGAATGTATTGGTATATTACTACAGCAAACATCCTACCATGTACGAACTAAGGTTCAATTTCTGTAATTGTAGCTATTATTCTAGATTATCTCTCAAAAATGAGTCTGTCAGTTTATAGACTGAGTGAATGCTGTTATCATGATGTTCAGCACAGTGTATGTGCAAATCTGCTTGTCTGCATTAGTTTGTTTGTTTTTTTTTTTTTTTAGTTTATTAGCTCATAAAGCCCCTTCATAACTAGGAAAATATTCTGGACTTGGTTCAGTGGGCAATAGAGAGACATTAGAAGTACTTGGTGCTGGAGCAATAACAAATTAGAGGGATATTTGCAGTTACTGTTGAAGAGACAGTGCCTTGCTCATTTGCAGGGTTTCAAATTACATATCTTTGGTGTTTTTCTTGTTTGAAGGCTGTCTTCTATACACCCATGGTGGATTCATGTCAATGTATGACAAAACCAATATGGTATTGTAAAGTAAAATAAAGTAAAAATTAAAAAAAAAAAAAAACCATGAGAGCAGGGGCCACATCTCTTGTTCACCAGGTGAACATAGATATTATTCACAGGACAATGGATCTGTGAACATAAATATTCAGGACAGGACTGTCTATATTTCTACACAGGACCTGGAACATAGATATTGATGGGATAACTGAATTATGGATGAGGGTGAAGAGAAGGCAGAGAGAATGCTGAAACAGGAACAGGTAGGAGATAAGAAGCTACAACCCATGTGTGAGGTGCCTAGACACAGGGTTATAGCAGGAGACTAGAGAAGAAAGGCATCAGTCTGACAGATGCTACCAAAAAGTTAACAGTGTTTGTTGACTGAATGGGAAAAGCCAAGGAAATACAGAGAGGAGTGAGGTTTCCCACCCGAGAAGCAGAAACCGTGGCTGTTCCATTGACTCAAAGGCAAGTTGGGATGGGCAGGAGCAAGAGAGAAAAAAATTTTTTTTGATTTTTGATATTTTTTTATGAGAGAAGAATGTGTCATTCATATGGAAATGTAAGAAGGATTTCTTTCAAGGAATGAAGGATTTGGGGAAATGATGGAACTCAAGGTGTCAGGTTGGAATAAGTAGAAAAACCGTGGGAGAGAATTATGTTCCCGAAGGAGTGAGAACTGGTTGGAGTCAGCTTGAGAACAGACCAGAAACGGAGGAGGAGTATCCTCTGCTTGTTCCTTCAGACTTGTTTCAGAGTAAAGAACAGACTTAGTTTTCTAGAGTTTCTGGGAAATTAATGCAGGTAGTTTAAACATAATACTCATAATCAGACTGTCCATATTAGTCACTTTCAGACTTTTATTGCAACCCACTCTTAAGAAATACAGTTTACATTTTGACCCACACACGCACACACACACATTGGTACAAAATTTTCTCTGACGAACACGCACTCTCACTATATACAGTCTACTCAGTTTTCATCTATTTCATTGTTTAAAGCTGGTAACAACCCACTAAATTGATCTCACTCCCCATTAATAGATACGTCTGGAAGTTTTAAAAGCCCTGGTCTATGTGAAGGTCACATAAGAATTGTAGTGAATTTGATGAAAGTGTACATTTTGAGAAAAATTAAATTCTGATTAGATAAAAGTTTTTGCTTAAAATCCATTAGCATATAAAACTCTATAATGGTGCTATGTTCTTATAGCTCTTCAAAATCTAGAAAGAATTAAAAGGAAAGCACTTACTTTTCCAAAACATTCAAAAGGCTTCTTATCTTGGAGCTTTCATAGTATTTACCAACTTGTAAATAAAATTTAAAGTCTGAACTTTGGATGCAGGCTATGAGGTGTAGTTAAAAAGCACTCTGGCTTTGGAAATGGACAGACCTGGGCTCAAGCCCTGGATCGGCCGCTTATTTTATTGTTTTTTTATTTATTTATTTTTGGCTGCTCTGCGTCCCCGTTGCTGTGCACTGGCGCCCTCTAGTTTCGGTGCGCGGGCCTCTCCTTGCAGTGATTTTTCTTGTTGCAGAACATAGGCTCCAGGACATGCAGGCTTCACTAGTTGCAGCTCCCAGGCTCCAGAGGTCAGGCTTAGTAGTTGGGCCTATGGGCTTATTGGCTCCACAGCTTGTGGGGTCTTCCCAGACCAGGGATCAAGCTGGCATCCTCTGCATTTCAAGGTGGACCGACCACCAGGGAAGCCCCTGCACTTATTAACTCTGTGACCTTTGCCAAGTTTCTTAACCTCTCTGAATTCCTGTTTCTTTGTAAGTGGGAAAAGCAACATTTACTCTACTCAGTTGCTACTGTTGCTGAAGAATTCTTGTTGACCACATTACTTATAGGGCTTCCCTTGTGGCTCAGCTGGTGAAGAATCCACCTACAATGCGGGAGACCTGGGTTCGATCTCTGGGTCGGGAAGATCCCCTGGAGAAGGAAGAGGCTACCCATTCCAGTATTCTGGCCTGGAGAATTCCATGGACTGTATAGGCAATGAGGTTGCAAAGAGTTGGACGTGACTGAGTGACTTTCACACACACATAGTACTTATGGTCCAATACTTGTTATTTGGGGGGCATGCAATAAATGGCAGTTGTTATTATTACAAGGGCTAAAGTATAGACAACTTGTAAAGCTGCTAGCACAGTGCCTGGCATAAGGCAGCAATAAGTATGGATGATCTTTCTATGCCAACAACCAAAAAGTAGAAATACCGTTGTAAGCCAAGTACATAGAAATGTACAAACCGATTATATGATTTTATATTATATACAATTTTTAAAGAAAGATATTTACTGGATAAAGTAAAGCACATGGATAACATTGATGTTATTGGAGAGACTGAGTCTCATTTGTATAACGTGAGAAATTATTCTCCACTGTTGTGGCATTTTTCTTAATTCCCCCACCGATATAATCATTAAAGTGATCTCAATGCATTGATTCAATAAACCTAAGTTTATTAAGACCTACAATACCAGGTACTGGGGATAAAAACACAAGAAGAAACAGTTTCTAGAAGTGTGGTTAAAATAAACAATAGCATTTACTTTTGCTCCCAGGCACCCCATCCTCATGGACCACTGACATCAACACTCTCTCTGTGCTGTTTGGGTCTTCCTGATTGACGTTCCATACCACGTCAGAGGATGGCCCAAAGATCCTCTGTTGGTCTTCACAACAGCTCCATGGTCCACTTCTTGATGATCTACTTTTCAGGTTAAAATACCTCACCATATTCAAGAATTCCTTGGGTTTTGTTTTTTTTTTTGTCAATTTGCCCTCAGGCAACGTCAGGGTAGCTCTAACTGAACAAGCCCATAATCCACCTACGTGTCATCTTACTTTCATCTCACTGTTATTTTACTTGCCTCTTACCAAGTAGGCAGTGAAGTTAACTATCACATCATTTGAAGGAAAAAAATGAAAGTTTTCCTGCTTTCCTCTATTTTAAAATGTCCTTGCATCCCTCCTCACCACTTTTACTGTCTGCCTGCTTGTGATGGATTTCATATCCATAGTCATCATAGTAATATGGTGGGAAAATGCCCTTAATTCAGATACATAGGATCTGTAGACACTTTCTGATAGTTTTCATTGGGAGGGGTGCAGTTTTTGTTAAGAAAAATAACTGCTGAGTGCCTGTGTGCAAAACTGAAGGGCCTACAAAGATGCTTGAGATAAAATCCCTTCACCAAGGAATTTATAGTTTAATGAGAGATTTGTCACACGTGCCACCAGCTGTAAGGGAGAGAATGACTCACGAGGTGTCTAGGGGAAGGACCATAAAGTTGAATCTCATTCTTAACTTCAAATACACGGTGATTTGCTTCTTACCACTTTTCTAGATGACTTTTGATGCCCAAATTAGCCCATCTACCAGTGCCTACAACTGAAAAAAAACCCATGCATGAATTGGGAGAGACAGGAATCTCGTGGTGGCAGTATTTCACATGTGTGATGTTAGTAAAATAAAACCTGGCATCTGTAGAGTTTGGTTGGGCTGTTACACTTGACAAGGGAAAAATTTGTAAAACTCCACAAAGAGTTTCTGTTTGGTTTTACAAAAAGTGGCTTAAGAACCCCTCGGGGGTGGATCCGTGACTATAGGACAGATCGGCTTCTGCATGGGTATCGCCACCAATTGGCTGTATGGTTCATGTTTCAATTTGGAAATAAATATTGCTCAAGCAGCCCCCAGCTTGTACAGTGGCTTACAATAAGGAGGAAGTCTGGCAAGTTGCAAAAAATGGTTGCTCTGATCAAAGAGCTTTAAAGTCTGTGAAAAATGGGCATCTTTCATTGCTTGATCAACAGATGGACATCTTTGATCTTAGAAGTACTCTTATCAATTCTGTTTAAATTGCCAATTTAGAAATTCCCGACACCTGATACATAAACCATCTCTCTGAGGGGATATCTCTAGTAAATCCTGAAGGTCAAGTTTTATTAGTGGAGTTACAGCTTACTCATGAACTGAAATTGCCTTAACAGGACTCTTATATGCTAAGCTGATACATGGGATCTTGATGTAATTTTGCACATGGGTTCATGCTCTTGATCAGAGCACCTGTCGCCCCTCTTTCCTGTTTTCTACCTCTTTAGCTCTTCGTATTGCAGTTGATTAGGGCTTTCCTGATGGCTTAGCGGGTAAAGAATCTGCCTGCAATGCTAGGAGACACAGGAGATACAGGTTCGATTCCTGGGTTGGGAAGATTCCCTGGAGAAGGAAATGGCTAACCCACTCCAATATTCTTTGCCTAGAAAATTCCATGGGCAGATGAACCTGGGGGGCTGCTATCCATGAGATTGCAAATTTTCAGATCTCTTTACAGTTTTCTCCTTTCTTTATTTAACTGGGTCTAACTCGTGTTTATTTATATTTTTCTATCCATGTTTTCAGCTTCCCTTGTAGTTCAGACAGGTAAAGAATCCACCCGCAGTGCAGGAGACCCAGGTTTGACCCCTGGGTCAGGAAGAATCCCCTGGAGAAGGGAATGGCTACCCATTCCTGTATTCTTGCCTGAAGAATTCCATAGACAGAGAAGCCTGGCGGGCTATATAGTCCATGGGGTCGCAAAGAGTCGGACACGACTGAGTGACTAACAAATCCATGTTTTAAATTTCAGCTTGTCTATTTTTCAGCAATAAGAGAAAGAATAATTCTGTTAATTTGAAGACATTTTATGTGGATCTTATAAAACTTAAAATATTTTAAATTCTTTTCACATGTTTTTAGTTCATACTTTTATATCTTTAGTCTTTATAAGCATCCTAATTTAGGATATTTGAAATTTTTGGTAGTGGTGGAGGGGTGGGATGAGGTGGGGAGTTCCTGATCCCTGTGTCTCTGGACCCTTGTTTATGGTGGATGGCTTATTTGTTTTGTGCTTTGGGATTGTGAGCTTTTCTTACGGGTCTTTCTCGTTGGTCATCCAGTACAGGCTGAGGGTAAGCTCATGTCTGTCCGGAGAGGTTTTGTGTATGCTTTTGTCAGGGCGCCAGAGGTATCACTGGCCATGGCCTCCCAGTAATGGTTCATTCTGGGCTTCAGACCCACACGAGGTGGGCCTGTGGTTATCTGTTCTCGGCAGGGGGGATTTCACTCCCCTGAGATCCAGGCTGAAATAGTCAAGTTTCTTAACTACCTCCTTGTGCAGGCTGGAGAATCTCTTTTCCGAATCCTCCCTCTCGGGCAGAGGGGGTGGTCTGATGAGAATTCCAGCACCCACACTTCCTGAAGGCCCTGGGGCTTCTTCTCTTGAGTCATGTGGATTCACAATCCACATCTCCTGTTACCAAGGCTGGAAACCTACTCTCCTCTCGGAGCAATAGTTCAGAGACTTTGGTCTTGTTTTTAAGTCTCTCTGTGTTTGACTCTGGAAGATTCCTTATCTTCTTGAGAACTCAGCTATACATTTAAAAAGATATATTTTCCTCAGAATTTCTAAGATTTTAATATCAAAAAGTTTTTTTTTTAATATCTATTTTACCAAGAGCACATCAGCATCCTCTGACAGTGTCTTCTAGTGGGTGGAAGACACCTGTCCACATTCAAAGAGGAGTGTGGGGAAGGGACCTCTGCCTTTTAGAAGTGCACGCACTTTTTGGTCTAACTCATGTGTAGGCTCTGAGGACTTTTCATTCAGTCTTTCATTTAATCACCCTTACCCTTATAGCACATTCAGTAATTACTGATTTCCTACTATACAAGCTTGCATTCATTTATTCCACAAACATATATTGTGTCTAGCTTCTGCTACATGCCACGTATGTGCTCATGCTCAGCAAAAACATACCTGATCCCTGTCTTCATGGAGGACACAAATACTGATCAGATAATCATACAGATAAAATGTGTAAAATTGCAAATATGGCCAGTGTCTGGAAATAAATGTGCATGTTGTTGTGAGATGTGCAATGAGGGAGTTACCTGGTTCAGGCCCTTAAGGGCTTTTGCGGGGACGTGAAGTAAGTAAGAGTGGCTTTCACTGAGTGAAGAGCGAAGTGATAATTGTGCGAGATACGAAGCAGTATGTACAAAGACCCTGGGGTGAGGATGAGGGACTGAAAGAAGGGTGGTTAATTGGAAGAGGAAATTGTGAAAAGAATAAGGTCTCAGAAAAGGCTGAAAGGGAGCTAAGAGCCGAACCATGGAAGACGTTGAAGTTAAGGAGTTTTGTTTATCCCAAGAGTCATGAAGGGCTTTAAACAGGGGAATGGCACATCTAATTTGCCCTTTGGAAGATCGTTCTGACTTCAGAAAAGAGAACAAATTTGAGGAGGCAGGAGTGACAGCGAGGCTAGTTAGGAGGCTGTTGTCAGTAGACTAAATAAGAATTGCTAGATTCTGGCATTTATTCAATGCCAGTTTTGGCTTTGTAAATACAAAGACATGGACAGATCTGAGATTTATTTAGCAGGTAAAACTATGGAGGAGAAGCAGAGAGGCGGGCCAAGAACTATTCCAAAGTTCCAGGCTTACATAACTGGATGGCTGGTGGTGGTCCTTTACTGAGATGGGGAACACCAGAAGAGAATAAGGTTTGATGGAAAGGCCAGGGGGTTTCCTTTTGCATGTGTTGAGTTTGAGGGTTTTGAAACATCAAGAGGCAGTTGGATTCATGGATCCAGAGTCCAGAGAAGAAAACTAGGGATGTAATTATGAGAGTAATTTTTTATAGGTGATCATTAAATGAGATTTCCTATGGAGAGATGATAAGTTGTTGCTCAGTTGCCAAGTCGTGTCTGACTCTTTTTGACTCCATGGACTGCAGCATGCCAGGCTTCCCTGTCCCTCACCATCTCCTGGAGCTTGCCTAAGTTCATGTCCATTGAATAGGTTATAGAAATGTGGAGGTTATTGGTGAGTTTAGTGGGGGCTATTTTGGTGGTAAGAAGGGGTAAGAAGCTAGGAGTAGGATGTAGAGTGAGTAGGAGATGAAATCAGTGAATGTGGACAACTTTTAAGAACTTTCCCAGTAAAGTTATATGAGATTTGAATTCATTTTTAAAAAAAAAAATAATGGCAGTTATTTATTTATTTATTTTTTTGGCCATACCACACGGCGTGTTGGATCCCAGTTCCCTGACCAGGAATCAAACTCAGGCCCACTGCAGTGGAAACGCAGATTCTTAACCACTGGACCACCAGGGAAGTCTCCTTGAATTCATTTTTAAAGGAAACAAGTCACTTAGTTATGATTGGAAAGCAAAATCTTTTAAAATAGAGAATCAGTAGAAAATATTAAAATAGTTTCTTGATAGGGAAGAGGTGGCCAAGATAGAAACATAGGCTGGCACAGAGATGAAGACTCTGACCCAAGACGGAGTTGTAATAATGCTAACATTTATTGCACTATCACTATTTTCCCAAGTGCCACTCTAAATGGTTAACTAACTTAGTCTCCAAAAAGTCTCTGCAGTTGATACACTTACTCTCTTCAGGACATGAGGAAGCTGATCACCAGAGAGGAGCTGTAACTTACATCACAGGAGGACAGGGATTTGAACCCAGTCTGGCTGTGGAGTTCATGTTCTTATGTGCTTGTGTGCTAAGTTGCTTCAGTTCAGTTCAGTTGCTCAGTCGTGTCCGACTCTTTGCGACCCCATGAATCGCAGCACGCCAGGCCTCCCTGTCCATCACCAACTCCCGGAGTTCACTCAGACTCACATCCATCTAGTCCGTGATGCCATCTAGCCATCTCATCCTCGGTCGTCCCCTTCTCCTCCTGCCCCCAATCCCTCCCAGCATCAGAGTCTTTTCCAATGAGTCAACTCTTCGCATGAGGTGGCCAAAGTACTGGAGTTTCAGCTTTAGCATCATTCCTTCCAAAACCATCTCTTTCAGAATTTTCCACAGTTTATTGTGATCCACACAGTCAAAGGCTTTGGCATAGTCAATAAAGCAGAAATAGATGTTTTTCTGGAACTCTCTTGCTTTTTCCATGATCCAGCGGATGTTGGCAATTTGATCCCTGGTTCCTCTGCCTTTTCTAAAACCAGCTTGAATATCTGGAAGTTCACGGTTCACGTATTGCTGAAGCCTGGCTTGGAGAATTTTGAGCATTACTTTACTAGCATGTGAGATGAGTGCAATTGTGCGGTAGTTTGAGCATCCTTTCGCATTGCCTTTCTTTGGGCTTCAGTCGTGTCCAACTCTGTGCAACCCTATAGATTGTAGCCCGCCAGGCTCCTCTGTCCATGGGATTCTCCAGGCAAGAATACTGGAGTGGGTTGCCATGCCCTCCTCCGAGGGATTTTCCTGACTCAGGGATTGAACCCAAGTTTCTTATGTGTCATGTGCTGGCAGGCGGATTCTTTACCACTAGCATCACCTGGGAAGCTCCTTCATGTTCTTAACCACTGTGATACACTGCTTCTCAATATGTGAGTGCACAACAAAGTATTTACATCATCTGTGAGCCAAGATATGAGCTTATCCATCTGCAAATATTGAAAATATCTGGTTACATGACTCTGGAGCAAAAGTATAAACTAATGTTAGCTCAAATACTTTGTTAAAACTCCTTCTTGGCTTTATGTTATACATCAGGACAGGCATAAGTGGAAATGTCACTAGACCATCTGTAGCTTTAATCAGTGATCATTAATAAATATGTGCACATTATTCATTTAATTGTACCTGTAACTATGTGGTGGCCTCTGAGGGCATCACAGGTAAGTAAGCAGAATCCACGACCAGCTGAAGCCACTTACTCTTCTGCCAAGATGTGTCATTTGTGAGTGGCATTAAGCAGTGTCCCAAAATAAGTGACCTTTTCCAGGTCCCTGGGGATTGGCTTTAATAACAACATGTATGTTTCTTTTCCTCCCAAGGATTTAACAACTCCGAGAGAACATGCGACAAAGAGTTTATTATACGTAGAACAGCCACCAATCGCGTACTGAACGTTCTCCGTCACTGGGTCTCAAAGCACGCACAGGTAATTCAGTAGCCTTGGTAACTACTTTCAAGGATTTTTTAAAACACCAGCTTTAAAAATCATTAACAGCACCTCCTGATGCTTTCAAGTAGCGTTTGAAACCTTGGAAATAGAGCATGTTGAAGGGAAGAAACTCGAAGGTGGGTCTACAGGTCAAATCAAGCAAATGTGTACCACCAGCATCCAGTGGTCCAGTTCTTCCAAGGGCAGGACACAGGAAGTGGGGCAGGACTCCCCCTCCTCTCATCTCTGCGGAACAGCGCCCACTGTGGGTGCCAGCCGTCCTCTGCCACCTGGGAGCACTGTCCACAGGGCCCTCTCTATAAGTGGAGGTGGATCAGCTGGGATGGCACCTCATGGAGGTAAACAGCAAGTGCCCCTGAAAGCAAGCAGCATTCTGCTACCAGACACGGGGTGTTTCCTCAGCCTGATTCAGAAGACACTTTTGCCTTCACCCCCTTTGATGTTTTGTTTCGAGTACAGTTGACTCTTAGTTGAGGCATGTGGGATCCTGTTTCCGGACCAGGGATTGAACCTGGGCCCCCTACACTTGGAGTGTGAAGTCTTAGCCGCCGGATCCCCAGGGAAGTCCCAACTCTTGAGCAATGTGGTGGTTAGGCACGCCAGCCCTCTGTGCAGTGGAAAACTTGTGTGTAGCTTACATCTGGCCCTCCGTACCCATGGTCCTGGGATGTGTGTGGTTCCTCCACATCCACGGATTCAACCAACCTCAGACTGTGCAGTGTGGTAGTGCTTGCTATTGAAAACAGTCTGCATACAAGTGGACCCACACAGTTCGAACCTGTTTCTCAAGAGTCTACTGTATTCTGTTTTTAAATTGCATCATGCTGACAGGACACCTGCTTGTTCTCTGTTTGTGCATATTCAGTGCAAGTTTATAGACTTTGTATCCGTTTCACCATTTCACAAAATAAAGCACGGGCCCCCTTTACCTCATTGACTCAGGGCATGAATTGTGCCAAACAATGTCCCCACTGTCAAATAAGTGGTGGGCCTTCCTGACGCAGGCTGGCTAGCACCCTGCAAGGGGAGTTGTGGAGAGAGAAGGGGGCCCTTCATGGCTCCGATCAGCACATGGGAAACATACAAAGTGTGAGTTAGCTAGTGAGTAGAGGGAAAAAATGCAAGGAATTCCCATGTCTCACTTCATTATATTCTCAGAGGCCGTCCTGCTGAGGTTCTACTGCCTGGTCCTTGGTAATGACCGTTCATCAGAGAGAGTCTCGCGAGGGCCAGGCTCCTGAAAACCCTGTGGCAGGACAGTTCACTAATTGGAACAAGTGGGATGTGGACCTCACCACTAGCTGGCCAATGACAGCTCCTAAACAGTAATTAAAATAAAAACAAGTACAGCACATCAGTAAAGGCTGCAAGCACTTCATCTTGTACATCTTAGATAAATAACAATGGATCCTGTATGACTCAGATTCAGAGAACCATCCTTAGCTCATTGGAAATGTCTAGTCTCTCTTTTCCACAGTCTCAGTGAGCTGCTTTGAATCCCTTTTGCTTCACTGCAGATAAAACATGATAATGATGTTTCTCTGTCACCTGACCGTCCATCCTGTCATTCTGATTTTTGACTCAGAGTCTTGGCTTCTGATTCCTGGGTCTGACAGTGGCTGGAGATGCAGAGTAGTTTTGACAGACAAAGTTGAGCAGATGCTGTGTGGTTCTCTTCTCCAGTCAGAGCTTCGGCCCTGAAAGTTCATTCCAAGACTTGCAGTCACAGCACCAGTCACAGCCCAGATTTCCCTGGTCCCAGCTCCTTCCTCTTCTCCACGACTTCCCTCAAAAACTCTAACTCCACCTCCCTGTTAGCCTCAGTTTCCTTTTATCAATCCCCAGCGCCCTCTTCCTCTAATGATCTCAAACAGGGGTCCCTCGCAATTCACATATAATACTTACAGTAGCTAGAAAAGTACCTCAATTCAAATTACAGTAGACTGGGGTTATTTTACTTTTGGTAAAGACAGTTCATAGATAGGAAGAGATTGGTGTACTAAATCCATCACTTATAACTAAGAGATTTATAGTAAATTTATAAATCTATAGATTTATAGTGTTATCATCTGATTTAGCAGATACATTGTACATTTAGGTATACATGTGTGCCTACAGGCAATATCAGGCTGAATAGCACCAAGCCATTAGCTACTGAAATAGAAAATGGATTGATATGAAAGCAAGAGTCTCTTAATTCAGATTGTGTCCAAATGGCCTTTAGTTCTAATCCAAAAGCACCCTAGATGGATAGAAGGAGATGATTGACAAATAGATGTTGTTGTTTAGTCACTAAGTCTTGCCCGACTCCTGTGACCCCATGGACTGCAGCCCATCAGGCTCCTCTGTCCATGGGATTCTCCAGGCAAGAATACTGGAGTGGGTTGCCATTTTCTTTCCCCAGGGGATCTTCCTGACTCAGGGATTGAAGCCACGTCTCCTGCATTGGCAGGCAGATTCTTTACCACTGAGCCAACAGGGAAGCCTAGATAGATGGGCAGTCAAACAGATGACTACATGCAGCAGGTGCCGTGTTTCATCTGGTGCAGCAGAATCCTGGGAGGAAGGTTTTGTAAATGGGAAGGAGAGGGTACGAAAATTTGCTGGACACCTACTCCACAGGTCAACTTGAACTTGCTGTTTTATTTTATTGTCTATATCTTACAGTTGAATCCCAGACATAAAGTACCAAAAGTCACAGCACTTCTAAGTGGTAGAACCTGGACTTGAACCAAGAACTGTTGAACTCCAGAGCTCAAGTCCTAGTCCCAGAGAGTTGAGTCTGCCAGTTTGGAGTGAACTTGGCTGGAAAGGCAGCCACAAACCTGAATCCTTAATTGGAAAAGCAAAGGCAGAATAAGAAATGGTGCATGGTTAATTTCCTAGGAAACCCTTTTCCCCTTCCAAGTGTGGGTGAAATGGACTAAAATGAAGCTGTCATCTTGGAAATAAAATCTTCTATGTGCAACAAAAAGGACCCTAGGTTTTAGCTTTTATTTGGACAGTTCAGATACTTTGCAGCCTGTCACTTCAGATGTGCTTATACATGGGAAAGCACTTTGCAATCAATTTTAGCATCCCAGACCCTCTCTGCATGAAAGTGGCACATCTCTACATGTGCGGACAGTAAAGCTGCTCGGGTATCCAATCTTTTCTCCTGTCAGGATTACTGTATAAAATTTAGACCCTGATGTGCCAAAGGCAGTTCTTACCACTCACTCACTTGTCTTTTCTTACTTTGCCTGCTCGTGCGAGTGGATTGTTGTGATGTGTGGTTGGTGTCGGATTATCCTGGTATAACTTCGTCATGTGCACAGCCTGTCACCTTCCTCATTCAAGTGAGTTCTCCATCACCATCTCCCAGTCAGCGCGTAAGGCGCAAGCGTTTCTGTAGCATTTCTGCTTATTGGAAAAGAGCTTTAGGACATTTTTTTGCTGGCTTCAGTGTCCAGGTCTCCCTTCCTCGCTTTACTGACTTGCTTTTGGTGGGACTTGAGCCCAGACCTGTCCATTTCTAAAGCCAGAGTGCTTTTAATTACACCTCATGGCCTGGAGCCAAAGCTTAGACTTTAAGTTTTAATTACAAGTTGGTAACAACACTTTAAGCTACAAGAGAAGTTGCTGTTTGAATATTTTGAGAAAGTAAGTACTTTTGTTTTAATTCTCTTTTCTGAATTTTGAAGAGCATGATAAGAACTTAAAGCACTGTTTTAGAGTTTCATATGGTAATGGAGTTTAAACAAAACTCTCTATTTATCCAACTGGAATTACAATTAAAATGTCATTAAACTCAATTTTAATGATATTTTAATTAAAATATCATTAAAATTAAAGTGTATTCTTTCCCCAAATTCATTCTATTTCCTATGCAATCACTGCACAGACCAGAGCTTTTTAAAGCGTTCAGTCATGACCACTTAATGGAGAGTGGGATCAATTAATGGGTTGTTATCAAGAGCAGGTCAAGGCAGGCTCTTGGTAATGGGTTGGTAAACAGTTCCAGTAGACAGACCTGGTTTCAGCTCACGGTCCTGGAGGCCACACTGTGTGCCCACCACCCCCTGTCACCACTGCAGTACCACCTGAGCCAGCTGGGTTAGAGGAGGTGGGCGCGTGGCCCCCGACTTGATAGACCCTCAAGCAAGGTGACCACCATGGTGCTTGAAAAAGGATTAACAGCTCCAAGTCTTTATCCAGGTTTCAGTTCAGTTCAGTTCAGTTCAGTCGCTCAGTCGTGTCCGACTCTTTGCGACCCCATGAATCGCAGCACGCCAGGCCTCCGCATCCATCACCAGCTCCTGGAGTTCACTTAAACTCGTGTCCATTGAGTTGGTGATCCCATCCAGGCATCTCATCCTCTGTCGTCCCCTTCTCCTCCTGCCCCCAATCCCTCCCAGCATCAGAGTCTTTTCCAATGAGTCAACTCTTCTCATGAGGTGGCCA
>SJYT01039491.1:0-28618 GCA_006410635.1 Cephalophus harveyi
GTGGAAATACTACACAATAGCGCCTGGGTTTCTCCTCTACTTGGCAGTTGGTGTTGTCATATTGGTAGCTTGAAACTGTCCACATCAGGAATATGTGCACCAAGGAAACTGGCAAGCGCTAGAAATCAGTGCATGGTTTATTGTTTTGTTGCTTGTTTAGATTTAAGAAAGTCAAGGAGAAAATATTAATAATGCAGATTAAACTTTAAAGTCTGAAATGACTAGAGGTGAAGGTGAAGAGGATTTAGCTCAAAGAACACAATTTGTACAAGAGTGAATTTATCAGTGGATGTTATATATTATGACAATACATGTATTGGAGGAAAGAGCAGACTGAAATACAACTCCATTTGTCGGATCATGGTTCAAATGCAACAGTGGTTTGACTACAGATTCAAGAGCGTCCTGGAGGAAAAATCAACTGTATAGGATCTGTAGTAAAGACAGTTGTGTATTTCATTACTATCTGTAAATCGTGTATGTAATTAGGTATGTATCTATAAATCATATATATACATGATGTATATCAGTAAAATTTACAATAGCCTTATGTGTGTGTGTATGTATATATACACATATATATAGATTCACTTTTTTTTGGAGAGCTGTTTTTTAAGTATTTACCTACACACCACCATCTCCAGCTTCAGAATTCTGTGACTATACCTTAAGTTTATGCGGTTATCTCAAAAGAAGTCCATTTTCATATCTCAAAAGAAATCCTGCCATTTCATCCTGCTATTTCATTTTCATTAGTCCCCTCTTCATGCAGTGGGGATAAGATGCTGTTTGGTTCCTTTCCCAAGGAGTAAACCCGAGGCTGAAGAGTGCCTTCACCTGGACCTCTGTGTTGACTAAGATGGGGAAATAGGCTGGGTGCTGGGGAGCAGGCTGGCTTGGAGCCAGGCCCTTTCTGCTGAACCTTCTTTCTGTTCAACGGCCAGGAGTTTTTGGCATCTTCCTAACTCAGGGGTTGGCAACCCTTCTGAATTAGCAAGCCAAGTCCTCATTTATTCACTCTAAGGTGGCGTGTGCCAGGAATACATTCTAAATTTTAAAAGTTCTCCCTGTTAATCCAGATTCTGGCCAAAGTCACTGTACAGAAGAATTCTTTTATTAAGAGAAAGCCCATGGAAACAGAAGATCCAAAATATGCAACATCTTTAAATTTTTGACGTGAATTGTTGTTATTTTGTTCCCCACCTGAGGGAGATTTTCATCTTGCTCCATGTGACTTGAGCAGAAGAGCATGTTCCTTGCATTAATGCCCCAAGTCAATGCTTCAGGGCCTCCGAGAAGCTGGGCTGGCAATTCGAGGGCCGGAGTGAATGGTAGGCGTCAGGGCTGCCCCTGGGCATGTATCTGGAATTGGGGCAGAGGAGCTTGTGATATGTCTTTTACTTGCTATGTCACCCAGAATTCAAGGCAATCAAGAGCTACTACTTCTGCTTACGTGAAGGTTAGAGAGACTTACTATACAGATCAAGACCCTTCAGAACCAAGTTTGAAAAGCAGGCTTGAACAAGAGACTGGGTTTTAGCTTGGACCTCAACCCCAATCACATTCCAAACTACAGCCTGGTGAAGCCCCTGCAACTGCTCTTTGCCATCACTGAACACTGGGCATCTCTGCTTGGACCAGCTCTGCGGCTGGCCCAGGGCACTGGATGTCTTCGCCCCTGGAAACTCTTTTTGTTGTGTTGTACTTTGGCATGACTCAGAGCACGTGGGAGTCTAGGCCCCTTGCCTTTACTAAGTTGCAAGGGTGCCTGGGTGAAAAAGTTATTTGGCTTTTTTCAGGATCTGTGGTGAGACGAAGGCTCTGCTCTCTACTGAAAGCACAAGGGGAATGTGCTACAGAGGGCAGGGATTGGCTGCTGGGTAGCCAAACAAGGAAAATCAGATGTCCGTGACTCTTGCCACATGATTTGCACGTTAATATGCTCTCATGTGTCCCCTGGAATGTACTCATCTTTTGCTTCAAGGGACCACTATGTACTGTGCCTTCTCTTTAAGCAGGATGGTCTGGGATCCCCCTGTCCTCTTCTGTATGCTCAAGGGTGAGTCTGGAAGAGATGCTGGTGCAATCCCGTTTCTGTTGAGTACTCTCTTGTCCATCTTGGGACAGCACCCCCCCACCCCCCCACTCCTCCATGCTGTTCTGGGTCACCATGCTTCCCCTGACCCATCACTCAGCCTATAATGGGTCTGTTTTCTTGGGCTCCAAAATCACTGCAGATGGTGACTGCAGCCATGAAGTTAAAAGACACTTACTCCTTGGATGTAAAAAGCTATGACAAACCTAGACAGAGTATTAAAAGGAAGAGACATTACTTTGCCAACAAAGGTCTGTTTAGTTCCCTGATGTCTCAGACAATTAAGAATCCATCTGCAATGCCAGAGACCTAGGTTCGATCCCTGGGTCAGGAAGAGCCCCTGGAGAAGGGAATTGGCTACTCACTCCAATATTCTTGCCTGGAGAATCCCATGGGCAGAGGATCCTGGTGGGCTACAGTCTATGGGGTCACAAAGAGTCAACACAACTGAATGACTAACAGAACATACTTTTGGGGGTGGCAAGAATACACAGAAGAACTGTACAAAAAAGATCTTCACGACCCAGATAATCATGATGATGTGATCACTAATCTCGAGCCAGACATCTTGAAATGTGAAGTCAAGTGGGCTTTACAAAGCATCACTATGAACAAAGCTAGTGGAGGTGATGGAATTCCAGTTGAGCTGTTTCAAATCCTGAAAGATGATGCTGTGAAAGTGCTGCACTCAATCTGCCAGCAAATTTGGAAAACTCAGCAGTGGCCACAGGACTGGAAAAGGTCTGTTTTCATTCCAATTCCAAAGAAAGGCAATGCAAAAGAATGCTCCAATTACCGCACAATTGCACTCATCTCACATGCTAGTAAAGTAATGCTCAAAATCCTCCAAGCCAGGCTTCAGCAATACGTGAACCGTGAACTCCCTGATGTTCAAGCTGGCTTTAGAAAAGGCAGAGGAACCAGAGATCAAATTGCCAACATCCGCTGGATCATGGAAAAAGCAAGAGAGTTCCAGAAAAACATCTACTTCTGCTTTATTGACTATGCCAAAGCCTTTGACTGTGTGGATCACAATAAACTGTGGAAAATTCTGAAAGAGATGGGAATACCAGACCACCTAACCTGCCTCTTGAGAAATCTGTATGCAGGTCAGGAAGCAACAGTTAGGACTGGACATGGAACAACAGACTGGTTCCAAATAGGAAAAGGAGTGCGTCAAGGCTGTATATTGTCACCCTGCTTATTTAACTTATATGCAGAGTACATCATGAGAAACGCTGGACTGGAAGAAACACAAGCTGGAATCAAGATACCCTGGGTCAGGAAGATCCCCTGGAGAAGGGAGTGGCAACCCACTCTAGTATTCTTGCCTGGAGAATTCCATTTTCATGATGATGAACTCATTTTATTGGCTGAGCTGCCCCCTGAAATAGCTATAATTATCCCCAGCATGGAGTCAAGCCACTGAGGCCCAAAGGGCTCAAGGTTGCCTGGCTACTGAGGGGCAGGTTGGACTTGGCCCCGGTTTTCCTTACGCCTCCCCTGCTGCTCTGTGGACAGCATCATGGTAGTGTGGTCATACCTGATGACAGTGGTGTGTGCTGCTATGATGAAGCCAAGAGCCAGGATCCTTGCTGGCCAGTCCTGCCCCTCTGGGTTAACAGACCGCTGCAGAGCTCTGTCTTGCCTTTTGAGCCAGATTGGGTGAGTCTGGATCCCCTGGAGGTGGCAAGGAGCTCTCAGCAAGAACAGTCCTGGATTGATTTCCAGCCCCACCTGGCCTATAGCTTTCTCACTCACTCTCTACCCAGGATATCTCTCCTTCCCTGCTGGTCATGGAACCTCTCAGAGGCAAGGCAAAAGCATTTGATGAAGTGGTCACAACCCTCCAAGAGGAGCCAGGGGCAGGAATTCATAACCACCCTGACCCTGAGGTTTGGGAGACAAATGACTTCTGTGTCAGACAAATGGGAGTGTCAGGTTATTCCAGCCTGATGAGGTTACAGCTCAGAGGATCACAAGGAATCAATTCCTCTAGAAGAGGAAAAATACAGCTGGCACAGGAGCCCTGCAGGGCCCTTTGCTGAAGGTAACGTGGGGTCACAGGCTGGAAGATTCCAGGTGATGATGGGGTGGGCGAGAGGGAACTGGCACGTGAAACAAGCCCAAGATACAGTAGTGATGGGCCCAGGGCAAGTCAGGAAGGTTCACAGATGGAAGCAAGACTGATGACTGAGAGACACCAGCCTCTGGGTCTCGTCTGTCTGTCCAGACACAGCAAAGGAGAGACTGGAGGAGTTTGGACTCTCAAAGGGGAGCAGTAGAAAGACAGAGGGGCCCAGGGAGAGGCAAGAGAAGACACTGAGACACTTCCCTCGGTCCCCAAATTTAAGGAGCCCTGAGTCTCAGAACTCAAAATGAACAGTATTTCAAGGTAATATTTTGAATTACAAAAATCAAGATTAATGCAGATACAATCTGTGGTGAACAAAATACCAAAATTTTAAAGAAAGGCTGGACAGTAACAGTGCTGTATGGAGCATGTTGGAGCCTTAGGAAGAGGGGCAAATCTTTAAAGTTTTGCCATTTTGTCCATCATGTATTTTTTTGCATTTTTGGATTTTTTTTGTTGTTTTGATGACGCATATATAACACAAAATGTACCATTTAAACCATTTTCATGTGTACAATTCAGTGGTATTTAATGCATTCACTCTTGATGCTACCACCATGATCTCTAGAACATTCTTTATTTCCCCAACCTGAAACTCTGTATCATAAACACTAATTCCCCATCCTCCTCCCCTTGCAGCCACTGTTCTGCTTTCTGTCTCTAGCATTAGACTGCTCCTGGACTCCTTCTGTAGGTGGAATCCCACAGTACATGTCTTTTATGACGAGCTTATTTTATTTAGCATAATGTTCTCAAGGTTCATCCATGTTGTAGCAAGTGTCAGAATTCAGTTCAGTTCAGTCGCTCAGTCGTGTCCGACGCTTTGTGACCCCATGGACTGCAGCACGCCAGGCCTCCCTGTCCATCGCCAACTCCTGAAGTTTACTCAAACTCATGTCCATTGAGTCAGTGATGCCATCCAACCATCTCATCCTCTGTTGTCCCCTTCTCCTCCCACCCTCAATCTTTCCCAGCATCAGGGTCTTTTCGGATGAGTCAGTTCTTTGCATCAGGTGGTAAAAGGATTGGAGTTTCAGCTTTAGCATCAGTCCTTCCAGTGAATATTCAGGACTAGTTTCCTTTATGATGGACTGGTTGGATCTCCTTTCAGTGCAAGGGACTCTCAAGAGTCTTTTCCAACACCACAGTTCAAAAGCATCAATTCTTCGGTATTCAGCTTTCCTATAGTCCAACTCTCACATCCATACATGACTGCTGGAAAAACCATAGCTTTGACTAGATGGACCTTTCTTGCAAAGTAATGTCTCTACTTTTTAATATGCTGTCTAGGTTGGTCATAACTTTCCTTCCAAGGAGTAAGTGTCTTTTAATTTCATGGCTGCAGTCACCACCTGCAGTGATTTTGGAGCCCCCCAAAATAAAGTCTGTCACTGTTTCCACTGTTTCCCCATCTATTTGCCATGAAGTGATGGGATCAGATGCCATGATCTCAGTTTTCTGAATGTTGAGTTTTAAGCCAACTTTTTCTTTAAAAAAAAAATACAAATTTATTTATTTTAATTGGAAGTTAATTACTTTACAATATTGTATTGGTTTTGCCATACATCAACATGAATCCACCACAGGTATACACGTGTTCCCCATCCTGAACCCCCCTTCCTCCTCCCTCCCTGTACCATCCCTCTGGGTCATCTCAGTGCACTAGCTCCAAGCATCCAGTATCATGCATCGAACCTGGACTTAAGCCAACTTTTTCATTCTCCTTTTTCACTTTCATCAAGAGGCTCTTTAGTTCTTCACTTTCTGCCATAAGGGTGGTGTCATCTGTATATCTGAGGTTATTGATATTTCTCCTGGAGATCTTGATTCCAGCTTGTGCTTCCTCCAGCCCAGCGTTTCTCATGATGTATTCTGCATAGAAGTTAAATAAGCAGGGTGACAATATACAGCCCTGACATACTCCTTTTCCTATTTGGAACTAGTCTGTTGTTCCATGTCCAGTTCTAACTGTGGCTTCCTGACCTGCATACTGATTTCTCAAGAGGCTGGTAAGGTGGTCTGATATTCCCATCTCTTGAAGACTTTTCCACAGTTTATTGTGATCCACACAGTCAAAGGCTTTGGCATAGTCAATAAAGCAGAAATAGATGCTTTCTCTGGAACTCTCTTGCTTTTTCAATGATCCAGCGGATGTTGGCAATTTGATCTCTGGTTCCTCTGCCTTTTCTAAATCCAGCTTGAACATCTGGAAGTTCACGGTTCAAGTACTGTTGAAATCTGGCTTGGAGAATTTTGAGCATTACTTTACTAGCGTGTGAGATGAGCGCAATTGTGTGGTAGTTTGAGCATTCTTTGAAGTTGCCTTTCTTTGGGATTGGAATGAAAACTGACCCTTTCCAGTCCTGTGGCCACTGCTGAGTTTTCCAAATTTGCTGACATATTGAGTGAAGCATCTTCACAGCATCATCTTTTAGGATTTGAAATAGCTCAACTGGAATTCCATCACCTCCAGTAGCTTTGTTCATAGTGATGCTTCCTAAGGCCCACTTGACTTCACACTCCAGGATGTCTGGCTCTAGATTGATGATCACACCATCGTGATTATCTGGGTCATGAAGATCTTTTTCGTATAGTTCTTCTGTGTATTCTGTGTCAGAGTTTCCTTCCTTAAACACATTTTTTTAAATTAACTTACGTTTGGCTGCACTGAGTCTTCACTGGTATGCATAGGTTTTCTCCAGTCGTGGCTAGCAGGGGCCACTCTCCAGCTGCACTGTTGGGCTTTGAACTGGGATGGCACATGCTCTAGGCACATGGGCTCAGTACTTGTGTTGCATGGGCCTAGTTGCCCTGTGGCATGTGGTATTTTCCTGGACCAGAGATCAAACCCATTGTCCCCTGCACTGGCAGGCGGATTTTTAACCATTGGACCACCAGGGAAGTCCCAGAATTCCCTTCATTTTAAACCTTTAATAATATTCCATTTTGTGTATATACCACATTTTTATTACTCATTCATCCATTTGGGTTGTTTCTACCTCAGCTATTGTGAGCAGTGCTGTGATGAATATGAGGATATGAGTATTCAAGTCTCTGTTTTAATTCCTTTTGTGTATACACCCAGAAGTGGAATTACTGAATGATATAGTAATTCGATGTTTAATTTTTTCATGAACCACTAAATTATTCCTACAGTAGCTTTTACATTAATTTCAATTTTTAAAAAAATATTGCATTAGAATTTTATTTATCTGAAGCACAGAATTTTTCAGGACTTGTTTCAGTCTAGTCCTGGCCCTAGAAGTGCAATCCTAATTCCCAGTTATTCATCCATGGCACTGAATGGAGCCACAAAGCTCTTTTCCAGAACTGTGGAAGGACCCCTTGGCCAGCCCGTCATTTAGTGTTTTGCCCTTATTTGGCAAGATGGTGCTTTGGGTTGTTTTTCTGGCTGTGAGACCAGGTAACAGAATCAGCTGTTACCTTGTGACACTGGCATAGATCTGTGAAGGCTGGCCAGCATTGGGGTGTGGTCTGTGACAAAGAGATATCATTCCACTAGATGGGATCCTAATTGTTCTGAGCAGGAATTGTGCCTGCTGGCACTCCTGATCCTAAATTTCATGAGCGGCACTTAATTGTACATGGTCCCCGTGGCTTTCTTGTCTTTTCAAGTGAGTTTCTCTTTCATTAAATATACCAACAATGTTTTGATCACTTTCTCCAACCTTTATTTATTTTTTTGTTAAAAAGTTTCTGTTTTATATAGAAGTATAGTTAATTACCAATGTTGTGTTAGTTTCAGGTACTCAGCAAAGTGATTCAGTTAAACATTCGGTTATATCTGTGTCTATTCTTTTTCAAATTCTCTTCCCAGTTAGGTTATTACAGAGTGTTGAGCAGTTCCCTGTGCTGTATAGTAGGATGTGGTTGGTTATCTATTTTAAATATAGCAATGCGTACACGTCAGTCCCAAACTCCCAGTCTATCCCTAACCCCCCACCAGCCCTTCCTCCCCTGGTAACCATATATTTGTTTTCTAAGTCTCTGAGTCTGTTTTATAAATAAGTTCATTTGTATCATTTTTTCTAGATTCCTCCAGTTGTTTTGTTTTGCTTCCATTGTTGGTAAAAAGAGCAGCCTCTCCCCGGTGTAAAACATGACCCATGTTCTGGCACACCACCATTGGACGGCCCGAGCACATTCTGGAATTACAGAAAGAAAAGTTTATCTGAGAAAGCAAATGGCTCTTTTCATTGTTCCCAAGAGGAACGTGGACGTGCTCACTGATGTCCGTGATCCCTGAGTCCCCTGGGAACAGATGGCACTTCAGGAAGCTCTAGACAGGTGCTCACCCTTTGCTTCTTGGGAGATCTTCCCAACAGGGCCACTCTTTGGCTCTTTGGCTGATTAATGTAAATGTGGGGTTTCCAGGCAGCGGTTTCCATCCCCAGTTTGAAAGGTCCCTTATCCCCTCAGTGTGCTTCACGAAGGCTGGTGGACGGCCTCCTTTGTCCTGTGCTCACGCCGGGGCTTGCTTACTCCTCATCTCCCACCCAGGGGCTTTCTCTGTGTCTCTCGCTTGGTTGAAAACTGGGTGGTGGTGGTTGTTCAGTTGCTAAGCTGTGTCTGACTCTTCGCAACCTCCATGGACTGGACACGCCAGCCTTCCCTGTCCTTCATGATCTCCTGGAGTCTGTCACTGTTTCCATTTTTTTTTTCTTCCTGTTTATTGGCCAGGAAGTGATGGGATTGGATGCCATAATCCAATTAGTTTTTTGAATGTTGAGCTCTAAGCCTGCTTTTTTACTCTTCTCTTTCATTTTCATCAAGAGGCTCTTTAGTTTCTCTTAGCTTTTTGCCATTAGAGTAATGCAGTCTACATATGTGAAGTTATTGATATTTCTCCTAGCAATCTTGATTCCAGCTTGTGATTCATCTAGCTTGGCATTTCACATGATGTACTGTGCATACAAGTTAAATAAGCAGGGTGACAACATACAGCCTTGACATACTCCTTTCCCAATTTTGAAGCAGTCTATTGTTTCATGTCTGGTTTTAAACTCTTGCTTCTTGACCTGCATACAGGTTTCTCAGGAAGCAGATGAGGTGGTCTGGTACTCCCATCAGTTCAGTTCAGTCGCTCAGTCGTGTCCGACTCTTTGCGACCCCATGAATCGCAGCACGCCAGGCCTCCCTGTTCATCACCATCTCTCGGAGTTCACTCAGACTCACATCCATTGAGTCAGTGATGCCATCCAGCCATCTCATCCTCGGTCGTCCCCTTCTCCTCCTGCCCCCAATCCCTCCCAGCATCAGAGTCTTTTCCAATGAGTCAACTCTTCGCATGAGGTGGCCAAAGTACTGGAGTTTCAGCTTTAGCATCATTCCTTCCAAAGAAATCCCAGGGTTGATCTCCTTCAGAATGGACTGGTTGGATCTCCTTGCAGTCCAAGGGACTCTCAAGAGTCTTCTCCAACACCACACCTCAAAAGCATCAATTCTTCGGCGATCAGCCTTCTTCACAGTCCAACTCTCACATCCATACATGACCACAGGAAAAACCATAGCCTTGACTAGACGGACCTTAGTCCCATCTCTTTAAGAATTTTCCACAGTTTATTGTGATCCACACAGTCAAAGGCTTTAGCATAGTCAATGAAGCAGAAGTAGATATTTTTCTGGAATTTCATTGCTTTCTCTATGATCCAATGAATGTTAGCAATTTGGTCTCTGATTCCTCTGCTTTTTCTAAGCCCATCTTGTACACCTGGAAATTCTTGGTTCATGTACTGTTGAAGCCTGAAAGTAAAAATCACTCAGTTGTGGCTGACTGTTTGCAACCTCATGGACTATATAGTCCATGGAATTCTCCAGGCCAGAATACAAGAGTGGGTAGCCATTCCCTTCTCCAGGGGATCTTCCCAACCCAGGGGTCGAACGCATGTCTCTGGCATTGCAGGCAGACTCTTTACCAGCTGAGCCACAAGGGAAGCCCAAGAATACTGGAGTGGGTAGCCTATCCCTTCTGTAGTGGATCTTCCCGACCCAGGAAGATCACTTGTATTGCACGCGGATTCTTTACCAACTGAGCTATCAGGGAAGGATTTTGAGCATTACCTTGCTAGCATGTGAAATAAGCACAATTGTACAGTAGTTAAACTGGATAGGGAATGGATATGAGTGCACTGAATGACATTTTCTCATTGACTTGAGGGTGGTTAAATATGAGCCAATCAATAGCTTTGTGCCTCAGTTTCTCCAATGGTTCAGCATTAACATCCAACTTCTTACCACCTTTTGTCTCTATTGGGAACAGTACCTTTGATACAAGAGGAGGGGATGCTGATTAAATATAAGAGTGTATGTAGGCTTTCCTAGTGGCTTAGGCGGTAAAGAACTTGCTGCAGTGCAGGAGACCCAGGTTCAGTCCCTGGGTCAGGAAGATCCCTGGGAGAAGGGAATTGGCTACCGACTCCAGTATTCTTGCCTGGAGAATTCCAAGGACAGAGGAGCCTGGTGGGTTACAGTCCATGGGGTCACAAAGAGTCGGACGTGACTCAGTGACTAACACTTTCACTTTTGTGCCTGGCTGACTGCTTGTATAACTACAAATAAAGATGGACCTCTTACTGTGCACCTAGCATCCTTCTAGACACAAAAGATAGAGAATTGTTTAAACGTGGCTAGGGTACAGTTGGGAATGTAGACAAGTAAAAAGATGTGATGAGAGTATATGTTTTGAATAGTGGCTGCTACAGCTCAACAAACGGTGGTTCTTATTTCTATACTCCTCCCCCTATTCCCATCATCACCTCCGTGCACTGAGCTAGGCTTGGGGATACAAAGATGAAGAAGCTGTAATTCCTTCCCTTAATTTGCTGATGATCTGGAGGGTAAGGTAAACGTGGAATAACAATTTTTGTGTGTGTGAGTTTAAGGCTGTTCTACCCATCTGCCTTCTCAGTTGCTCCTCACAATAACCTTTTTATAGATTGTGAAACAAAAGCTCTCGGCCATCACGTGATTTCTTTTAACCATGCCAATAGTAAAAGCAAAACCAGAATTCAAGCCTAGGACATTTTGATGCCAAAGTCTGAGCTGGTCTGTCTTAACAGAGTTGATGGCCAATGTTTGTCAACCGAATATTCATTCATGGGATGTATGTGAATATTTCCAGAACAGGCAGAGCAGGGTACACAAGAGGTGCTTAAAAGATTTTAAAAGAATATCTGGATTTTTTCCTCCTGCAATGAGTGTATAAAGGAAAGGGAGAGAAAACAGCAGCTAAAAACCATATTCTGTGAATCAGTAGCAGGGAGAGACATAGACTCAAAGGCTCTAGATTTTGCAAAGAATTAAATTGCCAGATGATGATTTCAGAACTGACAGTTGAAAACTGTTTCCTTCTATTTGGATGGTTTGAATCTATCGTCCTTACTTTTACCTTATACTCTACAAGATAATCTCCTCCTCTTTGTTTTGTATTAAGGACTTGTATTTGGGTGAGTGACAGGGAAGCCGAGGTGGGCAGACAGCAGAGAGGCAAGGATAGGAAAGCGCTGGTGGTTCCTTTCCTTTCCTAAGAGTATTTGATGAAAGCTTTGCACCCTCTGGCTGCCAGATCTGTCCAGGGCCTCATAAAATAGGTTAGCAAATTCTGGAGTAACAGTTTTTCCACTCAAAGGAAAATTGCTTTTTTTATACTGTAAAAAATAACCTATGTTCTTTGAAAAAAAAAAAAAAAGACAAAGAGTGGTATAAAGAAAACAAATATCATTTCTTATTCTGTTGCCATGAGACGTACACATACCGTACCCACACATATTATAAAAATGGAATCATACTGGTAATAGATACCACTTGGGTACATGCTTGCATATGTGTACAATAATTTTTCTTATGCTGGGAACATCCCAATAATCAGTGTTGAGTGAGTCTCATATAAACATAAAATAACATGTTTATGTTATTTGCTGAACCAAAGCTGATTGGTTTTGATATAGACATCTCAGCCAATTTAGACCAACTTTAAAATTTTGGAAATTTTTTTCTGCTGAGGTCTCCGAAACTATGCGGGTTTCTGACCTTCCTTTGTTTTCACTTGTCTTATTCTTTCTTCATCCATAAAATAGCCCAGCATATTTCCAGTAAATTCCCTTCTCCCTCATCACCCCTCCTCGCATCACTTCCCCTTCCCTTCCTTCTTCTGTCTCTGAGCTTATGCTGCTAGAATCAGCTCCTCTTGCTTACAACCTGAAGAAATTTAATAAATACAGCATTATATTGGCTGCTCTGTAATGTTTTGCACTTAATAACATGTTATAGGCATTTTCCCATGTGAATAAATGTAAAGTCAAAGATTCATGTGTAATGGCAGCGTGGTGTTCCACTATATAGATGTACCACAACTTGTGGAACTAAAATGAAATAGTTTTCAGCTGTCAATTCTGAATTTATTATCTAGGGACTAAAAGTTACTATTTTGGCTTTTATAGCTATCCTGCAACAAACATTATTGTATATGCATCTGTTTGTACTTATTTCATTATTTATTTCCTTATGACAAATTCCAGAAATGAAATGAATAGGTCAAAGGGTTTTTACATTTTCAAATATTATACATATTACCAAATTGCTTTCCAGAAAAGTTGTACCAGTTTAAATTATCAATAATAGAATTTGAGCAACCAGAGTAGGTATCACAAGTCTTCCCATTTATTGATAAGCTTTTGAGAGATTACTCAAAAGATGGCAATATGATTTATACTTTGTGCAAAATTTTACCCCTGAAGAAGTTTCAAGGGGAATAAGCAGCTATAAAGAAGATTCAAAACTCACCCCAAATCCAGTATCAGTTTGCATCAACTTTCTTTCCAATATCTCTTTATGCACAGATAAATAGAATATATATGTAATTTTAGATAAATAGGAGAAGGCAATGGCACCCCACTCCAGTACTCTTGCCTGGAAAATCCCATGGACAGATGAGCCTGGTAGGCTGCAGTCCATGGGGTCGCTAAGAGTCGGACTTGACTGAGTGACTTCACTTTCACTTTTCACTTTAATGCATTGGAGAAGGAAATGGCAACCCACTCCAGTGTTCTCGCCTGGAGAATCCCAGGGACGGCGGATCCTGGTGGACTGCTGTCTATGGGGTCGCACAGAGTCGAACACGACTGAAGCAACTTAGCAGTAGCAGTAGCAGTTAGATAAATAGGAAATTATCTTTAAGAAATAAAATATAGAAAACATCAGAAATAGTCAGTGTAGATAACCCTTCCCAACCCTTGTCTCTCATTAGTGGTAGCCACTATCTTCACTGTGGTATTTATACTTCTAATGCATGTTTCTAAACCATAATTATAGGTGTATAACCATAAATAATATATGCTGTTATTTTACCTATTTAAAAATTTTAAGGGAGAGGGTGGAATGATTTGGGAGGATGGCATTGAAACATGTATACTATCATGTAAGAAATGAATCACCAGTCTAGGTTCGATGCAGGATACAGGATGCTTGGGGCTGGTGCACTGGGATGACCCACAGAGATGATATGGGGAGGGTGGTGGGAGGGGGGTTCAGGATTGGGAACTCATGTACACCCGTGGCAGATTCATGTCAATGTATGGCAAAACCAATACAGTATTATAAAGTAAAAAAATAAAATTAAATTAAAAAAAAAAAAAACAGGCCAGTTTGGCAAAAAAAAAAAAAAAAATTTTTTTTATAAATTATATGCTGTGAGTATCACATGGCAATTTGCTTTGTTCATCCAACATTGTTTTTGAGATTTATCTATGTTGACAGACGGAGCTCTAATGGATTCATTTTAACTACTATAGATTATTCTGTTGTTTCAGCTTATTCCAAGTTTTCTATTATTTATTGATACTTAGAAACTCTTTATATATTGTGTATACTTGTTATTCATATTGCAGATGTTTTTCCAATGTATATCTTTTCACTGTATTTTGTTTTTATTTGAACAAGTTCACTGCATTCTAATGTAAAATCTGTGAATGTTTTTCTTCATGATTTATTTTGTCTTGTTTTGCTATATTTTCTTCTGAAAGTTTTAACGGTTTGTTTTTCACATGTAGGTCTTTAAATCCATCTGAAGTTGGCTTTTGTGAATAGTCGCAAAAGTGACTTTAGACGACTAGCTGTCCCAACTCCTACTGGTTACTCAATCTTATCCCCACTGATCGCAAGAGCCAGGCCTGTCACGTGTCAGGTCTGTGTCTGTACTTCTATTTGTTCTGTTGGTCTAGCTCATATCTCACTGTTTTAATTACTATAATTTTATAAGTCTGATATCTGATAGAGTAAATCTTTCCTATTATTTTTTTCAAAACAATCCTAACTATACTGGCCCATTGTATTTTCTTGTGAATTTTAGAAAGAACTTGTCTAATTCTGTGAAAAAGCCTATTTGATTTTGATTGAACTGTGTTGCATAGAATTGACGTCTTTAAGATACTGAGTCCATTAATAAGCATGGTTAATATCTCTGTAATTAGGAATTTTATGTTTCTGACTATACATCATGATTTTTTTCCTATGTTCCTATGATACATCCTTGTATCAAACATAGGCTGGTGCTTCGTTCTTACATGATAGTATACATGTTTCAATGCCATTCTCCCAAATCATCCCACCCTCTCCCTCTCCCACAGAGTCCAAAAGTCCGTTCCATACATCTGTGTCTCTTTTGCTGTCTCACATACAGAGTCATCATTGCCATCTTTCTAAATTCCATATGTATGTGTCAGTATACTGTATTGGTGTTTTTCTTTCTGGCTTACTTCACTCTGTATAATAGGTTCCAGTTTCATCCATCTCATTAGAACTGATTCAAATGAATTCTTTTTGATGGCTGAGTAATACTCCATTGTGTATATGTACCACAGCTTTCTTATCCATTCATCTGCTGATGGACATCTAGGTTGTTTCCATGTCCTGGCTATTATAAACAGTGCTGCAATGAACATTGGGGTACATGTGTCTCTTTCAATTCTGGTTTCCTCGGTGTGTATGCCCAGCAGTGGGATTGCTGGGTCATAAATTGTCAGTTGCTTCATTTGCTATTGTTTTCTCCCATTCAGAAGGCTGTCTTTTTACTTTGCTTATAGTTTCCTTTGTTGTGCAGAAGCTTTTAATTTTAATTAGATCCCATTTATTTATTTTTGCTTTTATTTCCAGTATTCTGGGAGGTGAATCATAGAGAAGAATATCTTTTAAGGTTGCCTTCTTGCATTAGCTAGAACCTACAGTCAGTATTGAATGACAAATGTGATAATGGAATCATTGTGCTCTTCCTGACCTAAATGGACTTTATGACTTTAAGGGTTTTTATTTTCAATTTTTATTTTTATTTTTTTAACTTTTAAATCTTGTTAATTTAAAATTTTTACTAATTAATTTATTTAAAGCTCTAAATTGCCCTCTAAGAACAACCTAAACTGTACCCAGAGCTTTTAATATGAATGATTTTCATTGCAGTTCAGGTCAAAATATTTTACTGTTTCATTGATAATTCTCTGTGTAATCTATGCATGATTTAAGAATACATTTTAAGTTTTTAAACATAAGAGCTGTAATTTTTAAAAAACTATATTTTGGGCCTTGAAAGAAGTCTCGGAACATATAAGAGTCTTGAGATTACATAGAGCGTGCTTTCCAGATCAGTGTAATTAAAAATCAACCACAAAAACTAGCAAAAAAAGGACTTAAAATCCTTTATATTTGGAAATCAAGAACACTCTCCTGAATAATTCATGCATTAAAAAAATCAGAGTAAAAATTTAAAAATATTTTGAACTGGATCTTAATGAAAGTTTGGGAGATCAAAACTTATGGATGCAGCTGAAGCCTTGCTTTAAGGAGAGTTTCTAGCACTAAAACGCCCGTTTTAAAAAAGAAGCCTAAGAAGTAATAAGCTGTATCAGCCACCTCAAGAAGTTGAAAGCAGCAGTGGTGGCAACAAATACCAATATTCACTGACGATATTGGTAGGGTCATCTTCAATGAAGATTCATGTTTGTTTATTTTCGTGCTGTCTTCTCATCTAGTTTTATGATTATTGCTGATGCTTCAGCCATTCCTTCCCCTTTCCTCACCTCCCAGTCTGTTCATCAAGGCATCTCTCCAACCACAGCTCACTCCACCTCTTTGTGTGTCTCTTCCCACATTACCACCAACTCCAAGCTCCACCCTCCCAAGCACAAGTGGCAAAGTGGCATCTTTATGTACCGAAATGAGATGCAAGTTGAAAAACAAAGCAATAGTGAAGTATTGTTTGTGGATGTGAATGTCTGTGTGTACGTGTGTTTATTTAACGTCACTGCCTTTGAAGTGCGAGATGATGTTATTGATGTAGCCCATGTAGGGCAGATGAGCCTGGACATGATATGTGACCATTGGTCCCCTCCCTCTGCTCACCCATTGGTGCTTCTTAGCTTGTAGGTGCAGACTGTTACTTGCAGGCCCTGTAGTCATTTGTGATTCTGCCTTTCAGGCTTAAAGCAGAACTGGAGCTTTTTCTTCCCATTACCTTCTTTCTTTCTCAGCACTATTGGATTACATAGTCATGTCTGTGATTTCTAGCATGTGGATTTAAAGTTTGACAACCAAGAACCAAATGGAACAAGTGGCTTCAGATGAGATTCTTTTGAGTCCCAGGGGGCTATGTAAGAAGGTGGAAATGTGATGGACTTTGGTGTTGCTCAAATCTTATTTGTCCATCCATTAGCTCTGTGGCCTTGGACAAGGTCTGTGAGCTTAACCTCTGTGAGTTCACCTGTAACATAGGCCTTATACTACACACTTTGCAAGATTAGTGTGAATATTAAATGTATGTCAAGCACCCAGCTTGTGCCTGGGATGCTCAAAGTATGTTATTAATACTTTTCTTCCTCTCCTCTGCTGGTCCTTCAATGGCTAGACTCCAGACCTCAGCACAGTCACCCCATTGCTCTCACCTCCTCTTTCCAGGTGTCAGTGTTTGACACGTGAACCCAGCAGCCTGACTGCAGTGATGTCGTCTTTTTGCATAACACCCTGGCTGCCATCTGACAGCTGTAATTCAGGCTGCATGGGGGGTTTGTCTGGTTTGTCCCCATCCTCCCTTCATTAATTCCTTGGCTAAGGAGCCATGCAGTTGTTTATGACAATATTAATTGGGAGAAAGGAAGAGATAAGTTAAAAAAGGCTCAAAAGGAAAAGGGGATTGGGTCAGAACCTGTCTGGAGAGGGTGTGAAACTTGAAATTGCTGAACAATGGGAACAACCCTTCTCCATGTGAGCAGGCTGACTGAGTAAGTGAGTTTCTGCTCTTACAGAATTAACTGGGTACGTGGTGCGTGGCTTGCTGTTCTGGCAAGTCTAAACCCTGGGGAAACTACAGAAAAGCTCGACTCTGTCCTTGACAAGATCCCCTCTCCTCTGCTTGTGACCTGCCCCCCTCCCCCTTGTGTTGTACTCTGTGGAACCCCAATAGGCCTGGCTTCCTGGCTTCCTGGCTTCTCACAAAATCTACCTCTTCTTCCCTCAAACTGAGTAACTTTTCTTGGTACCCAATTGTCCTACTTGCCACAGAGGACATAGATCTGAGAAATCAATTTACAACTAGGTTTGTTTCTATGGTGTTGTTTGTAAGCTCTTCCAGAGGCATTTGCATTTTTAAAGAACTGCTGCTTAGTGGAATGATACATTTCACTGGGCTATTCTGTACTAATCGTAGAAAGAATTAGGAGTATGCTGTGATTGCTTTAAAAAGCAATTGCTGCTTTAATAGGAACACAGTGTAAAGCTTGGAAGAGGTGTAAATCCCAGTCTGACTCCTTTGGGATCAGGCACTTCCCTTAGAGTTGTTACATATGGTCTTAGATTCCTTGCTGTAAGAAACACCTAGACATAATGGGATACATTTGGATCAATGAAGAGTAAAGAGAGATTCGGCAAGGCCTGGAGAACTGCCGCCTGCTCCTGTGAAAGATAGACTAGTTCAGTAACGTATTGCCAAGAGGCAGGGCTAGGACCCTTGGGTGAAATGTGTAGGAAGATTTTTTTTTTTCCCCCAGTGAGAAAGATGGCTGTTCTTTGAATCAGAATAGCCCAGAGGTGCAATGGACTGTGAGAAGGAGGAGCTTTCAAGGAGGTTCCAGCCCACATGGGTAATCTGATCCATTCTCCTTCCTGGCTTTTCCAGCCCAAACTGTAAAAAGCTCTCCATGAGTGCAATCCTGGAGATAAGCCTGTGGGTGGTGTAACTTTGTTGAGTAGGGAAGATTCCCAGGGATTTATATCATTTACTCCAGGCAAGTGCAAGGCTGAGCCTTGAACAGGGCTGGTCTTATCTAGAAGAGGGAAAAGAAGTGACTGCCAGGGCCAAGGATTATTTATTCGCCACATTCACATAACAACCCAGCTGTGGGAAATGGACATTTCATTTATTTGTTGTGGTGGCAGCTCTGTAGACTCCCAAATGTTTATGAGTATGAATCATTTTTATTTCATCTCTGTGAACTTAGTCTCTAGCAAGATAAGGAGGCGTCTTGCCAAATCAAGATGTGCTGTTTAAGTGATGGAATAAATTTAAACTTTTTGAGGGTCAAGTTATTTTTACTTTTGACCCCCAGACAAGCTCTCTCTTCCCAAGAAACCTAATCTGAAAGGTTTACATAAGGTATTCAAGGTTCTTTGGCTCTTATGCAAACCTAAGTCAGTCTTACTCAGGTGAGTCTGTAGGTATAGTAGAGCTTGGAGAATTAAATTTTCTATAAACTAGCAAGAAATGAGAGAAAACAGTACTTGATATGCCCTTGGGACTCTCACAGTCCAGAAACTTAGAAGTCAGTGTTGTTTTATGGGCAGTATTTCAAGCTCCATATAAACAATTGTGCTCTTTTCCTACTTCTTTCTTGTTAATTTCTTTCAAGAATTTAAATTGAAATTTATCCATTATTTACCGGAATTAAGCTTTCTGAAGTGCTCATCGGGCTTTCCTGATGGCTCAGCGGAAAAGAATCTGCCTGCCAATGCAGCAGACATGGGCTTGATCCCTGGGCTAGGAAGATCCCCTGGAGAAGGAAATGGCAATCCACTCCAGTATTCTTGTCTGGGAAATCCCATGGACAGAGGAACCTGGTGGGCTACATTCCATGGTGTCGCAAAGAATCGGACATGACTTAGCGACTAAGCATCCACGCATGAAGTGCTTATGACTCAAATAAACCAGACAATACGTCACGTAAAATCACATAAAATCAAACATATGGATGTCATTACAGTTAAAATTCCCACTTGACATTTCTGCTATCCCCAAGTCCTATAAATAGTACCAACAATACTGAAAATTAAATGTATTTTGCAAGTAGCAGAAGTTCTTCCTAATAAATTTTTATGGTGACTTACTGATGGAAATTGAGAATACATAAGGATAAAACAACAGATGCATGAAATCAATATCCCTCATAATGAAGGCTCTTAGCAAGCCAGGAATAGAAAGGAACTTCTACTACCTAATAAAAACCTGTATATTCCTCTACTAAAAAACCGATATTTAATGATGAAAGACCAAATGCTTTCTCCTTAAGATAAAGAACCAGGCTGATGTCTGTCTGCTCTTACCATTTCTGTTGAATAACCTACTAGAGGTCCTAGTTGGTGCAGTAAGGAAAGTAAAAGAAATAAAAGGCAGACTGATTAGATAAAGAAGTAAAATAGTATTTACTCCCAGGCAATGTGATCTTTTATGTAGGAAAACCCAAGAATCTAAAAAAAAGAAAAAAAAAAGCTACTAGAACTAATATCTTGTATTTGCAGGTCAGGAGACTGATAAAAAGGGTAATTGTATTTCTATATACTGACAGTTGGATATTGAAAAAATTTTAAATGTCATTAATAATAGCATCAAAATTATAACATATTTAAGAGCAAATTTGACAAAAGATGTGAAAGGCCTATACACTGAAAACTCTAAAACAGAGATGTCATATAAAAGAGAGATGTCATGTTTATGAATTAGAAGGACCAATATAGTTAAGATGTTGATTCTCCCAAAACTGATTTAGAAATCCAGAGCAGACCTAATTAAAATCCCAGCAGGCTTTTTTTTGGGGTAGAAAGCGACAAAGCAATTCTAACAATCATAAGCAAAGTAAAAGAATATAGAGTAGTCAAAACAACTTTCATAAAGAAGAACAAAGCTGGAGGACTTACCTGACTTCAAACTTGCAAGTATAGTAATACTGTATGGAATTGGCATAAAATAGACAAGTAGACCAATGCAACAGAATCAAGAATACAGAAATAGACTCACACATATGTCAATACCATATGGTCAGTTGATTTTCAGCAAAGGTGCCAAGACAATTCAATTAGGAAAGAGTAATCTTTCCAACAAATAGTGCTAGAAAAATTGGATAGCCATATGCAGAAAACCAAAAAACAATCAAAAAGCACCTTAACCCCTACCTGACACAGCCTGTAAAAAGTAACTTGACAGTCATCATAAACCTCAATATAAGAAATGAAATGATAACATTTCCAGAAGAAAACATATATGAAAATCTTGGTGTCTTCGAGTTTGGCAAAGACTTAATAGGACACACGTAAAGAAATCAATGAATTGGACATATTTAAGTGAAAAGTCAAAGTTTTAGTTGCTCAGTAGTGTCTGACTCTTTGCGACCCCATGGACTGTGGACCGCCAGGCTCCTCTATCCATGGAATTCTTCAGGTAAGAATACTGGATTCTTGAATTCCCTTCTCCAGGGGATCTTCCCAACCCAAGGATCGAACCTGAGTCTCCTGCATTGCAGGCAGGTTCTTTACCATCTGAGCCACCAGGGAAGCCCACAATATGTTTGTTTTTCAAAAGACCCTTGTGAAAATAAAAAGGTTCATCATATATAGGGAGGTATTTGCAAAACTTATATGAAGAGTATATATATTTTACAAATCAATAATGAAGAGGCAAGTGACCCAATTTTAAAATAGACAAAAAGTTTAAGTAGACTCTTCATGAAAGAGAATGAAAGAAACAGATGCAAACAAGCACAAGAAAAGACACTCAACATCCTTAGTTACTATGGGAATGCAGATTAAAATCACAAGGAGATTCCCTTATATACCCACTAGCACGGTTAAAATTAAAAAGACTGAATATGCCTAATGTTGGTGAGATATGGAACAGTTAAAACTCATACATTGCTGGAGGCAATGGAAAATAGTATAGCCAGTTTGGAAAACAGTTTAGCAGTTTCTTAAAAAGTTAAGCACATCTACCAAAATACATAGCCAAATAGTTCTTTTTACTCCTAGATATTTATTCAAGTGTGGTGAAAGCATATGTCCACCCAAAGACTTATACACAAATGTCCATAATAGCTTTGTTTTTTAATTGAACTATGGTTGATTTATAATGTTGTTTTAATTACTGCTATATGGTAAAGTGATGTTCAGTTATACATATATATATACACATTTTTATATTATTTTTCCATTATGATTTATCGCAGGATATTGAATATAGTTCTCTGTGCTATGTAGTAGGATCTTGGCAACCCCTTGCCTTTGGCAAACACCAGTCTGTTCCCTATGTCTGTTTCTGTTTATAGATAGGTTCATTTGTGTCTTCTTTTAGATTCCACATATAAGTGATATCATGTGGCATTTATTTTTCTCTTTCTAACTTCCTTTACTTAGTATGATAATGTTTAGGTCCATCCATGTTGCTGCAAATGACATTATTTCATTCCTCTTTACGGCTGAGTAGTATTCCATTGTATATACTGCATATCCTTTATCCATTCATCTGTCATTGGACATTCTTATTTTAATTTTTACTTTTTTAAATTATGAAAGTATGATAACACAATTATAGGAGACTTGTAAAATACAGAACAAGGTTACATATAGTTCCACTATATATTACAATTATTTTTTTAGTAGATAAATTAAGATTTTTAGTTGGAGTTTCAGTATCAGATTCTCAAAAATTAATAGAATGAATACACAGAGAAGTAGAAGGATATAGTAGACCTGAAAAACACTGTGAACCAATTCAACACTATTAAGATTTATAGAATTTTCACACAGCAGTGGGATACAAGTTCTATTCAAGTTCCTATAGACTAAACTAGGAGACACTTTAACATATCTAGGGACGTATAGCAAGGTACAAAAATTCCATGATTTGAAGGTATTGAAATCATACAGAGTCTGTTCTCTTTTTCACTATCATTTTCAAATATCAAAAAATATTTGAAAGTAACCCACGTGTTTTCAAGTGCCATGTGACATTTACCAAGAGAGATCTTTGACTTAGCCACTGAAACCCTTGATAAAGTTAGACTGAAAAGACAGCGTGATCACAGAGAAGAAAGCATTTAAATGAGAAATTAGTATCAAATGAGAAATTAATATTAAAGGTACTTTAAACAAAATCCCATGTATTTGGAAATTAAATGTCCATTTTTAAGTGATGGGTGTATCTAAGAAGTCAATGGACATTCTTTTTTCATTCTTCTGTAAATGGACATTTCAGTTATTTGCGTGTCTTGTCTGTTGTGAGTATCACTGCTGTGCACATGGGGTGCCTGTGACTTTCTGAATCATAGTTTCGTCTGGGTAATAGCCCAGGAGTGGTATTGCTGGATCATGTGGTAATTCTATTTTTAGTTTTCTAAGGAAAACTTTTTTCCACATATATTTTCCACATGGCTGCACCAACTTTCATTCCCACCAACAGTATAGGAGGGTTCCCTTTTCTCCACACCCTCTCCAGCATTTGTTATTCGTACACTTTTTAATGATGGCCATTCTGCTTGGTACCTTATAGTTTTGATTTGCATTTCTCTACTAATTAATGATATTGAGCATCTTTCCATCTATTCTTCTTTGAAGAAGCGTCTATTTAGGTCTTCTGCCCACTTATCAGTTCGGTTCTTTGTTCTTTGTTGTGTTGCATGCTGTTTGTGTATTTTGGAAATTAGGCCCCTGTCAATTACATTGTTTACAAATAGGGTATAAGATATCCTATTCTATCTAAAGATACTGTTTGGTGCACGAGTAAATTTTGAATAACTCCTCGGACCTAAGTCAAGACCAGACGTTGGAGCCCCTGCTGCCTTTGTCTCCCCATTCCATCCATGGAGCAGCACCCAGCTGCTATGGACCTACTCAGCGTGGGTGCACTGAGAATTATGCACCAGAGATACAAAGGTGAATGGCCTGGATGCTGCCCTTGAAGAGTTCACAAGCTGCACAGGGAGCCCCTGGAAGGCAGGGGTTGGGTCTGGTTTATCTCCGCCTTGACAGTCTCAGCTCAGAGCCTCATACACTGCTGCTGCTCTGTTGACATTTACTGAATGAAGACACCTAAAATATGGCTGTTTCTACTGTTTGACCAAGACTTCTTTCTCAGGCAAAGCAAAAAGCTTCTCCCAATGTTTTGTGACTTCCTCTCTTGTTTAAGGTTATATTTTGTGAGACATATAATCCAGATAACCTAGGAATAAGGCTCACAATCCAGGCTGAGGCAAACACATAAATGGGAAATTTTCCCTAACTTCCATCCTCTTCTGTGTCTTATCCTGCAGAACTTTATTCATCTAAGACAGAAGTCTGCAAGGATTTTTTGTAAACAATTTGGTAGTAAATAAATTAGACTTTCTGGGCAATTGAGTCTCTTTTGAAAGTACTTTACCCTGCAGCTGCCATGCCAAAGCAGCCATTGACACTCTGGAAACAAAGGGGCACCCCTGTGTTCCAATAAAACTTTATTTATAAGAACCAGCGTTGGGTTCAATTTGGTCTACGAGCTTGCTGACTCCTGCTCTAGGGTTTGAACCCATCATGGAAGTTACACTTTAGCTTTTAAACTGATATTCAGTAAGAGCCATCTGGTTTTCTGAAGAAACTTCTTGAAATACATTTTGAATCATACATGAATGTACATGACGCTGATGGTTGGAAAACCATGCTGGGACTGACCTGACTCCCACAACTCGTGTGTGGTTTGTTATAAATGTGCTTTTTCAGTGGAATGGGGTGGATGGCCACTGGGTTGCATTTGGTAGTAGAGTAAATGGGAGGTAACACCAAAAAGGGAGCAGCTATAGACCATATGGTTTCAGTGTGTCTACCCTCTGATGCCCTCTTGCAACACCTACCATCTTACTTGGGTTTCTCTTACCTTGGGTGTGGGGTATCTCTTCACGGCTGCTTCAGCAAAGCACAGCCGCTGCTCCTTACCTTGGATGAGGGGTATCTCCTTACCACCACCGTTCCTGACCTTCAACATGGGATAGCTCCTCTAGGCCCTCCTGCGCCTGTGCAGCCACCGATCCTTGGGTTGCTCCTTATTGCCAAATTCAGACTTAACTTGAAGAAAGTAGGGAAAACCACTAGACCATTCAGGTATGACCTAAATTGAATCCCTTATGATTATACAGTGGAAGTGAGAAATAGATTTAAGGGCCTAGATCTGATAGATAGAGTGCCTGATGAACTATGGAATGAGGTTCGTGACATTGTACGGGAAACAGGGATCAAGACCATCCCCATGGAAAAGAAATGCAAAAAAGCAAAATGGCTGTCTGGGGAGGCCTTACAAATAGCTGTGAAAAGAAGAGAGGTGAAAAGCAAAGGAGAAAAGGAAAGATATAAGCACCTGAATGCAGAGTTCCAAAGAATAGCAAGAAGAGATAAGAAAGCCTTCTTCAGCGATCAATGCAAAGAAATAGAGGAAAAAAGAAATGTTTTTGAGTTGCTGTTGGGGTGTCTTCAAGTTCTCTCCTCCACCTTAAAGTTCATCTAGATTCTGCCTGCAGATTCTGGGATAAATTGTATTCCAAAATCACTCTTACTTCCTCAGTTTTGCCCTTTTTACTGATTGACATCCTCCACAGTGCCTACAAAAGCATTTCCTAAACCACTCATGGAATCTGTCATCAGATATCCATGCTTTTTATCTTGGTTTCTACTTAACTGATTTTCTTACTTGGCTTCAAAATATGCATTTTAGATCTGACTAAGCAATTCTTCAAGTACTAGATATTTGTTATCTGTGCCTAGAAACCAACACTTTAGAAACTTAAAAACACCTCTTTTGCTTGCTAGACCAAAAGGAATAGACAGAACTTCACCTGGGACTGTATTAATGTTGGAGAGAGAATTCAGGCAAATGGATTGCCTTTTGCAGAATTTTTTCCCTGTAGGACATTAGTTAAATAAACTAGTCTGGGAAGGAAAATGACTTTTAAGCACTCTACTTTTATCACATTATAGTTTTAAAATATTATAATTCTTTATTTACTTGGTCTCTGACCACAAAACGTTATTGAAAAATACCACTAAGACTGCTTCAAAGATAGATAAATGGAAGGAAAGACAGCTGGCACTGGGACACCATTTCAGTTGAAAAAGTGAAGAGTAAACACACTTTCTATTTAAGTTTACTCAAACCTACCCACTCAGGTTTTCTATCCTCAAAACACATTTGAGGAGGAGAGAGGTAGCCTTTTACTAACCTGCTGGTTCAGACTTCATAAAAAAAAATTAATTTTCAACCCTCTTTTCAATATTCCTGTTCTATAGAACTTTAAACACACTTTCTATTTAAGTTTACTCAAACCTACCCACTCAGGTTTTCTATCCTCAAAACACATTTGAGGAGGAGAGAGGTAGCCTTTTACTAACCTGCTGGTTCAGACTTCATAAAAAAAAATTAATTTTCAACCCTCTTTTCAATATTCCTGTTCTATAGAACTCATCATAGCTAATATGTGACTGGTTAAGGCAATGTTATCAGAGTGAATTTTAAAATCTAATATAATAACTATTATCACTGTCTGAATGCTTTGTATTTATTTGCATAATACTCTCTGGAAGCATTCAAATATACTCTTTCTTTCACTTATAGGGATTTAATGTCTTTATAATAATAATGGCATGGATGGACTTTTAAGATGTGCTTTAAAAATATATAATTTAAATAAATTAATTAAAATTTGGAATAAGTAAAAGGCTATCTATTTGATTATTTTTTATTATGGGTAATGCAGACAGATTCTGGACCAGAAGATAGTCTCATTGAGAGGAACTGAGATGAGGTAAAGCACCTCTTTTACACAAGATAATTTACTGGAAAATGGATTCGGGAAAGAAATAATGTGGTCCTTAAGAAGTTGTGAACATAAGGAACCACATCCTTTGGTTATATGGTGGAAAATTCAGAAACATTGCAGTGATGAAGTTTCAAATACCATTCGTACAAAATCATCCTGTGAAGTGAATAGTTAGAGGCCTGGCGTGCTGTGATTCATGGGGTCGCAAAGAGTCAGACACGACTGAGCGACTGAACTGAACTGGGCACAGAGGCACAGACTGCATAGCACATACATAATTCCAGGCTAACCGAACAGTGTTAATAAGCAATGCTTCAATTTCAGAAACTTCCAGGCTCCTAGAAGGAAAGCAGGTGTTCAGCATAAACCACATTGTTTGCACAAGTAGTCCAGGCCCTGTAAACCAGCCTTATTGTTTAGGGAACCATTTGAGCATCTTGTTCCCAGAGGCCAACCTTGTAAGCAGAACTTTCTAAGGTTAGTAGTCTCAGGTTTGATGTTCATTGTTTTCTACACATGTTCTTACTCCGAGATATTTGAACAAGTAAGGGTCTTCCCTTACTTAAGAGTGACGACGCAGGACATAAAAGCAACACTCGCTTTGTGTCTTGTATAAAGTTCAGGTCTCCGTGCTATCAGGGAGTGTATGCCCCGATGGGATGGTGTGTTGTGGAGCTGCACTCTGCCATCTGCACAACATTGTCACTCTGCTTGATTCTTATTTGCTGTTGTTTATGATGGTTTAAAATGACCTCCTCCTAGGTCTCCCTGGCTCCAGTAAATTATGCACAGGTTGCCGAGGCATGACTTCTAGGCTTCTATCATTCTTATGGTGCTGCTTGCGTTAAACCATCTAATATCTATTTCCTATTTTACCGTGAAAGTTGAGGCCATGACATTTTCTTAATCTCATTTACTTATCTGGCTTCCCCTTTCCCTTCTTGAGTCCTCTCCTCCTTTTCACCTCTCTTCAGTCAGAGAACAAAATGTCCCTCTTTCTATAGGAGGTCAATGCTCCCACCTGTGTCCCAGATCCTACCCTCTAACCCTCCCCTCCCTTCTCTCGGCCCTTGCTCCATCACTCAGCTCACCTCTCCTATATACAAGCTCCCTGTCTTTCCTGAATTTTTACCCATAGCACATAAATATAATGTGTTCAAGTCTTTCCCATCATTAAAAACATGCTCAAGCAAAACCTTCCTCTGACCTCTTTAGCTGCTGATCTTTCTCCTTCCGGTCTCTTTCAAACTTCCTGATAGACTTATTTCTTTAATGATCTCCTCTCCAATTCGATCTTCATTACACTGCAATTTGACTTCTACCCACACAGTTCTATTGAATGTTAGGAGCCTTCGAGTACCTAATTGGCAAATCCAGTGGGTACTTTCCATTCATCATCTTCCTTGACCTCTCTGCTAAATCTAACACTGTTAATCAATCACTTCTGCTTCCTGGAAACTTTTATGTTCTCAGAGAAAAATGTCCTGGTTCTCACCAGCTCTATTTGACTGTTCCTTTGTGGGCCCTACTTTCTTCACTTTCTTCACCACCATCTACTTGTTGGTGTCATCTAAGATTTTATCTGTTGTGCATTCATCTTCTTCTTATATATATTCTCTCTGAGCAGTCTAACCACTATCTGGATGCTGATAAGTCCACAATTTATATCTGCAGCACAGACATCTCTCCCAAGTTCCAGACTCTTATCTTCATCTCCATCTAGATGTTCCAGAAGAACCTCAAACTCATCTTATCCATAACTGAACTTATCATTTCCTAGCTCCGGGATTCTCTACCTCATTTAATGGCACTGCCACTCACTAGATTAGTAAGATAGAAGTCATCAAGTCATCTTTATTTTCCTTTATTAATATGTTCCATCTCCCTTCAATCATCAAGTTCTATTCATCCTGCTTCCTAAATATTTTTCAGCTTATTATCTCTTCATATCTGTTACCAATACCTTAGTTGAGGCTTCCTTTACTCTTGCCTGGATGATTCCAAAAGCTTTTTAATAGGTACCTTTGGCACCCTTCTTCAGTTCAGTTCAGTTCAGTCGCTCAGTCGTGTCCGACTCTTTGCGACCCCATGAATCGCAGCACGCCAGGCGTCCCTGTTCATCACCATCTCTCGGAGTTCACTCAGACTCACATCCATCGAGTCAGTGATGCCATCCAGCCATCTCATCCTCGGTCGTCCCCTTCTCCTCCTGCCCCCAATCCCTCCCAGCATCAGAGTCTTTTCCAATGAGTCAACTCTTCGCATGAGGTGGCCAAAGTACTGGAGTTT
>SJYT01039491.1:29328-85698 GCA_006410635.1 Cephalophus harveyi
CATTTATAGAACACCCAGCATATGCACCATTGTGGCTGGGTAGTTACTGGTAAACAGAATAGAGCATGTGTCAGTATGATATGTAAGTTACTCTATAATTAAAGCCACATTAAATAAATCTACATTAAATATAATAATTCAAATAGTGCTCCAAAGACAAGAAAATAGAATATAAGCTAACTGATGGTGAATTAAATGTGGATATTCAGAGTAGTCTTGTTTGAGTGGGTAACATCTGAGCAGAGAACCAAATAATGAGAAAGAGCCTGTCTCTGGAATATCTCAAGAATGAGGCTTCTGGGCTGGGAGAGTAGAGCAGAAGGGCTCTGAGGCAGGTCCATGTTTGGTGTGGCTGGAGGATGTCAGGTGAAGGCAAGAACAGTCTGGGATGAGGTAGGATTGTAGTCCTATAGGTAGGACCTGTAAGGATTGCCTTTATAGGTCATGGAATGGATTTAGGGACTTAGGGGGAGCGATTAGAGGATTTTCATCAGGAGAGTAACCTGATCTGCTTTACTTTCAAATCAGATTACTCTAGTTGCTGCTTGGAAATAGGTTATAGGTACATAATTAGAAGTAGTTAGTAGTGATTGCATTATTCCAGGTAAGAAATGACGGCTGGCCTAAGGAAATGGAAAGGTGACGGAAAGAAGTGGATGGAATCGAAATATAATTTGGATGCAGAATCAATAGAACTTGAAAGAATCAAGGATATCTCCTCCAACCTCCATCAGCAGCTCCAGAGTGATTTTCTAAACACAGCTGAAGCCATATGTCTTCCACATTGCAGTAACCCTCAGGGTCTCTTTGCTATTTATCAGACAAATTCTAAACACTGTAGCCAGAGATACAAAGCCATCCTGGTTTGTTCCTCCTTTTCCTCTCCAGAAGTCTTCCTTGGAATCCCTCCCTCCCTAGCTGTTAGGTGTCTCTTCTTGATGACCCAGGGTCTGGGCATTGAGTGTGTCTATTGCAGCACCAACATTGTATTGAAAGGTCAGTGTGCTTGTCTGTAATCCTAAGGTGCAAAGACTTCATTGATCGTTTTATTTCTGTTGTCAGTTCTTTGCTACTTGAAGTTTGGTCCTTGGACCTGTAGCATCAGGATCACCTGGAAGCCTGTCTGAATCCGAATTTTCGCAGGGAGATCCCCAGGGGACTCACACGTACCTTACAGTTTGAGAAGCTGGCTGTTTCTTGGAGAGAGGAGGCCCTCACTGAACACTGAACTTAATGGAACCAGTGATCCAGTCAGAGTCCTCAGAGAACAACTATGCTTTCCTTTCCCTGAAATAGATCCAAGTCACACAGTGAGCATCAGTGAGGTGGATTAAACCCTACTAGGTGCCAGGGATATATTGAAAATATCTTTCACCTTATGGCTGGTGATGTATGTTTATAGTAACATAGGACCTGTGGTTACATTTACTTCAAGCAGAGGAACTAGAGTATCAGTTCCATTTCAGATTGGATTGACTCAAATGTACTTTTCTTATAAAATATTCTGTAATCTTTTTGTGAAGTCACCCATATAATCTAACACCTAACTTTTCCCTTTGAATAGTTAGTACCCTATTTAATTAAGTGTTGAGAACAAACTTCTAAGTACCAAAGGCAGGTACTTTGGTCCCATATGAACCATTACCAAACAATGCACAAGTGCTAATTAGCTCGTTAACACTTCACTGTTACTCTTTGAGCTGCTTTCAGTTATTTTCCAGGCTAAGTAAATTCAGAAGGTCAGAAGTTCCCGATGTTGCCTTGGCTTTCTTATAGACTTGGAAAAGTTGCTGTACTTCCTCTTCCACAAGCCACAAAGTGGGAGTCACAGTTCATTCCCTGCCCAGCTCCCCAAGTTCTCAGGGTGATGGAGATTTAGGGCCCTCGCAGGCAGGAATTCTGCCATTCTTCCGAGGCCCCAGCATGGGTGGCCTGAGGATAGTTGTGTTAGGTCAACTTGTAGAAGGGACAGGGACCTTATCTCCTCAGCAGTATAGGGGCTGGGGGAGCCACGACTGTCTTTTGCTTGTCTGTTTGGAATCTGTGTGGAATGTTGCAGAGAACGGTGACCTGGTAATGGGAGGTCTGGGTCTCGTCCTGTTTGTCTGGAACTGGCAGTAAGACATTCCTGTAACCTTTCTTGGCCACAGTATTTTCACTGGGTGACCTCTAGCATCCCTTCTAATCTGGACATTTTAGGACTCTCTGTTTCTATCTTTGCTGGTCTTTTCTGGAGAGAATTAAAACCTGAAATAGCTCAAGCTCAAACCCTTTCTGAATATCTGTCAAATCCCAAGGATTCAGTAATAAACTGTGATGTGCTGGTGAGTGTTTAAAAACTGGTACTGATTTGTCGTACCTGCCAGTTTCTGGGTGTAAATCATCTTCTCATGGTTGATTTCCAGCTATCAAGATGGTAGCAACCTGCTCGCAGAATTCTTAAAAATTTAATAGTCAGCTCTTAGGAGCTGCGCACCATTGTAAAGAAGACTCCCTGGCCATTATTCTGAGACAGAAGGGGCAGAGGCTCACTCATTGTGTTGGCTCTATGCCAGGCTATGGGGAAAAGTCGGTGTGGACATCAGAAAAGTGTGGAAGATTGACATAGAAATGTGTGGTCAAACAGTGAAAATAGGGTTTGTTCCTATTTATCAGGATGTCTGACAACTCTCCTGGGGTCTCCTGCCAGAAGTCATCGTGTCTTGATGCTTGTAGAAGGGCGCACAGTGACACTCAGAAATTGGATTGCCAATAATAACTGTACCAAGTTGAGAGACTCACTCTTTTCCCAAGTGTCAAGTGGAAGAAAGTTTGGGAGTCAGATGGGGCTCAATATTATCCTCTTTGGTGTTTCTCGTCTTTAGTCTTATGCTCATAACTGAAATCAACTTTTTATTCTGGATTGGCATTTATTTTCCTATAGATATGAATTCCTTTCTTGTTGCTATTTGTAAGGGGTGGTGCTCAAATATTACTGTCTGTGTTAAAAAAAAATATTTCCCAGGGTATGCTCAGGGAGGGCCTCATATTTCCCTCTTATTTAACTGTAACTGAAAGCATAATGGAGGTCTTTTTTTCCAACTCGGCAGCCAGTGATTTATACTGAGAACAATCTTGTTCAATGGCCATGGACTGTGTGATGTTTAACTGTAAGAACTTGAAGTAGAAAGAGTGTCCATTCATATTCTGATAACTAATGGGGACCTCACTGTCAGGCAGAACCCTCTCCCCAGCAAACCAGAGCTTAGCAGACCTGTAATGTGGTGGCTCAGATGGTAAAGCATCTGCCTACAATATGGGAGACCAGGTTCAATCCCTGGGTTGGGAAGATCTCCTGGAGAAGGAATTAACAACCCACTCCAGTATTCTCGCCTGGAAAATCCCATGGTCAGAAAAGCCTGGTAGACTGCAGTTCATGGGGTCACAAAGAGTCGGACACGACTGAGTGACTTCACTCACTCACTCAATGTCAAGAAACAGCTCAGTTTGCAGATATCAAAAACTGGTGTGAGTGTCTTTGTGATGACTGGGCAGGACATCTGGCTTCATGCTTAGCCCTGTAGTTCTTTGTTCCCTTCCTAGGACAGCATGAAGCAACCATTAAGGGTCATGGTCAAGGTATCCTGAAAACTAAGCAGGTGAGGTATGTGTCCATATCGAGGTTGATTAGGAGGCAAGGGACAGGAACCCTAATCTGAAAATGAGAAAACTTTGATGTAACCTCAACCATCCATCAGAGTAGGCGATGGCACCCCACTCCAGTACTCTTGCCTGGAAAATCCCATGGATGGAGGAGCCTGGTGGGCTGCAGTCCATGTGGTTGCGAAGAGTTGGACATGACTGAGCAACTTCCCTTTCACTTTTCACTTTCATGCATTGGAGAAGGAAATGGCAACCCACTCCAGTGTTCTTGCCTGGAGAATCCCAGGGACGGGGGAGCCTGGTGGGCTGCCGTCTATGGGGTCACACAGAGTGGGACACGACTGAAGTGACTTAGCAGCAGCAGCAGCAGCCATCCATGCTACACATGAATGTTCTTGGGTGCAAGGAAGATGTGGCAAGATAAGACAGACTGGCTCAATGAGTCCCATCTCCTTACTGGAGAGACACACACCCCTCAAACAAAGAACTCTTTATATCTTTTCCAGACTATGGATGAGGACTCTCGGAATAAACTGTACAGGAAGGACAGTACATTACCGAGGATTTACCTGAAAGAGATGAAAATAAGCTTGTGTATGAAGAAGTATTTCAATGAGACAGGGAATCTACAAAGTGGTGCCTGTGTTGAAAAGTGAAAGTGTTGGTCCCTCAGTTGTGTCCAATTCCTTGCGGCCCTGTGGACTGTAGCCTGCCAGGCTCCTCTGGCCATGAAATTCTCCAGGCAAGAATACTGGAGTGGGTTGCCATTTCCTTCTCCAGGGGATCTTCAAAACCCAGGAATCAAACCTGCACCTCCTGCATTGCAGACAGATTCTTTACTGTCTGAGCCGCCAGGTGCCTGTGTTAGCATTATAATAATTTCAAATATTTATACATATGGATAAACATTGGAAGAGGATGCAGAAAAATAACAAGGAAGGTGGGCTGGGAAGATTGAATATTTTACAAGCTTGTCTTTCCTGATTTTATAATGTTATTGAATATACTTAAGTCTCTTGTGAGAAGGATTTTCTGTCTTGATAGAGAAAAAAAAAAGAGCTGAAATTTCCCTGGAGAATTTGAAATCAGGTGTAAGGGAGAATTTCTCTGTGGAATGGTTAGACCTTGGCAAGTGCTTATAGGAGAGCTGAGAAATACCTTAAAGAGTGGAATTTCTCCTTCACTTTGTGGGGAGAATTTGTGCAGTCCCTGGAGCAGGGGCTAAACCAGATTGCTGCTGGAGGATTCTCCCATCTGGAGAGTCTTACATGATCCCCATTGCACAGATGGAGGTCCTGATATGTAGTGTTAGCCGAGATACAGATGTGACTCAGTGAACTGATGGCAGAGCTATCAACAGACAAATTTATAAATCAGGGAAAGATCAGCTTTGATGATTGCTTTAGAACTGCTCAAGCTGCATGCCCCATTCCTGTAACTGATCTAAGTCTTCCCAGCATCACAGCCTTGAGGAATCCAGATTGGTCAATCCCTCCCCCCAGGTAAGTTTACATGAGAAATTTGCAGAGACCCTTGCAGTCATAAACCTTTTAAACAACATAAAGGAATACCTCTCCAGAGGCAGGGAAAGATATTAGGAGCAGCTTTCTAGGGTGGTAAAGGTTTTTTGTGTTTTTTTCCCACCACAGTGGGGGTGCCACCTCTGTAAGCCATCCCCCCACCCCCCTCCCACCAGCTGCCACACTCAGGCCATCCATCTGCTCCGAGTTCAGCATGCCCCAGTATAAAGGAAGTCCATCCAGCTAGGAAGTTGTTTTGTTCTTGTTTTGGTAACTTGGCTAGTACTATGGGCATAACCGGTTAGAAACATGTTATTTTCCTGAGAAAGCTTCCTTAGTTAAAGGGTGCTTGTCTTCCCGTAAGGCACATTTGTGTGACAAAGTTCATGGATGAGCTTAGGGTATAGACAGGCTCGATTTGAAGCTAGGCCTCACTGCTTGCAAAGTCTCAGAGTGTCAGCCTCACCATTTTTAAAACAAGGATACCACTGCTGACGTCACAGGGCTGTAGAGATGAAACGCATGGTTAAAATGCCTGTCATATAGTAGGCTCTCATTAAACACCGGGTCCTTGGATGTTGTAAGTGTCAACAGAGAGGAGATACACACTTGGTGCTCCTGCACTGCTTCCTGTCCTCAGTCATGACTCATTCTCAGAACCAGAAGGTGTCAAACAACAGATCTTACCAGCTCTAAAAAGGAACACATATTGTGGGTGACTGGCACCCTTCACCATGATACTTGGGTTTAACCACAGATATTACCAAAGGTTGTTTCAAAATAACTGTGGAGTCTCCTCCCCAAAAGCCCCTGTGAATTATCTATTCCTGGCCCCTGGTCAGTGTCCACCAGGGCCCTGTTTTGGCCCTGAGCACTTGCACACCCTGGGGACAAGAAGGCACTTCTGCACTTTTCAACTGGGCTTGCCAGCCCTCCCCTGCTGGTGGATAAGGACTGGCAGCCTCAGGGCTGCATAACCCTGCCCAGGAGCCCAGTGTACACAGGCTGGCATGTAGGAAAAAGTGGGAGACTGCCTCTCTGGAGCTGAAGCTCAAATGGATTTTCTATTTGTTGGGTTGGGAAGGACAAGAGAGCCCACCAGAGCAGAATAGCCAAGGAGAGCTCAAGAAGGTGACTATTTTGAATTGATGTGAGACCCCAAAATAGTCATCTTTCAGGAATAGTGGTTAAAAGCACAGCCTTTGACAACAAATGGACTCCTGTTGAATACTTGCCTTGACCATTTCCTAGGTAATATGACCTTGAACAAGCTCTATAACCATTTAAACCATAAGACTGGATAATCTGACAAGGGACAGAGGGTAAATGGAAAAGATGAGAGATTGTCTAAAGGTGGACTCCAGGGTTCACCAACATTTATAGAAAACAATTCATATGAAAGAGGCTTTTAGGGGCAATATTCCTTTGGACTCCACAAGTTATATGCTTTAGGTGAGCAGTTATTGTTATTAGGCCAAGAGTAATTTTTAAAATTGCCCAAAGAAAGACAATGCCAAATAATGCTCAAACTACCACACAATTGCACTCATCTCACATGCTGGTAAAGTAATGCTCAAAATTCTCCAAGCCAGGCTTCAACAGTACGTGAACTGTGAACTTCCAGATGTTCAAGCTGGTTTTAGAAAAGGCAGAGGAACCAGAGATCAAATTGGTACTTGGGTTTCAATAATCGCTGGATTATTGAAAAAGCAAGAGAGTTCCAGAGGCTTGAAGACTCACTAGTCCCTGACTGAGATGGGTGACTTCATAACTAATTCTGTTCAGAACAGTGATATTAAAAATCAGAGACATTATTTTGCCAACAAAGGTTCGTCTAGTCCAAGCTATGATTTTTCCAGTAGTCCTGTATGGATGTGAGAGTTGAACTATAAAGAAAGCAGAGCGTCGAAGAATTGATGCTTTTGAACTGTAGTGTTGGAGAAGACTCTTGAGAGTCCCTTGGACTGCAAGGAGATCCAACCAGTCCATCCTAAAGGAAATCAGTCCTGAATATTCATTGGAAGGACTGATGTTGAAGCTGAAACTCCAATACTTTGGCCTCCTGATACAAAGAACTGACTCATTGGAAGAGACCCTGATGCTGGGAAAGATTGAAGGTGGGAGAAGGTGATAACAGAGGATGAGATGGTTGGATGGCATCACTGACTCAATGAACATGAGTTTGGGTAAACTCTGGGAATTGGTGATGGACAGGGAGGCCTGGTGTGCTGCAGTCCATGGGGTCACAAAGAGTCTGACATGACTGAGAGACTGAACTGAATTTTTAAAAATTTCCTTGTGGACTGAATACAATCACAACTCCTAGAAACTGTCCTTGGTCTCTTGACTAGCAGACCTTGCTCAGACCTGTCTCATGGCTGGAGTGGGCCATGGAGGGCAGACAGTGCAGGCCACACACAGTCTTGGGGTCTGAGACATGGCTTAGCTTTGCCAGAAAGTGTTCTGAACAGAATTAATTATGAAGTTGCCCATCTCAGTCAGGGGCTAGTCAGGCTTCAAGCCTCTGGAGACCAGCCTCAGTGACTGTGTTAACAGAGGGAAACCACAAGTGTTGCTAGAGGCCCCACGAGGCCACCATTTTCATGTGGCCCAACCCTGCAGGGAGAGGTCTGCAGAAGCCACTCCAAAGAGGCAAACTGAGATGACTGGAGTCAATTTGGAGATGCTGGTGGGGGGTTGGTTGCAATGAGTTCTTGTTTTGGTCCCCGAGAGGAAACTGGCCCTTTTGCAGGAGGGTCTCCTTTGGTTTCAGAGCTTTGAAGAACAGAGACAAGCAGATTTTTTAAAAAACCGAAACAGGGTTTAATGTTCTTGTCCGGTTTTAGCTGTTGAGCCTGGTGGGGCCCTTTAGTGCTTTTGTTTGTTGCTCAGACGGAAAATAATCTGCCTGAAATGCAGGAGATCTGTGTTTGACCCCTGGGTCAGGAAGATCTCCTGGAGAAGGGCATGACAACCCACTCCAGTAATCTTGCCTACAGAATTCCATGAACAGAGGGGCCTGGTGGGCTGCAGTCCATGCGGTCACAAAGAGTCCGACACGACTGAGCGACTAAGCGCAGCGCGCAAAAGGCGAATATGAAAATAAAATACATTAAAAAAAAATAAAAACAATGATCTCAAGTTCTGAATGGCTCCTTTTGGCCTCCCACGGTTCTGATCCTGGAGCTTTTCTCTTCATGAAAAAGGAAGATTAGCAAAGATAGAGAGGTGATAAAGACCCACACTATAACTTTTTTGATGTAATCCAGAAGATTGAAAGAGATTTGAAAGGACTAATTGTCTCTATGAGTCAAGGTTATACAACACCCCCTCAGTGTACCACCTACCACCCTCCACCCCAGCCCCCAACCATTCTAAAAGTTTTTTCTTAAAAATGCTGCACTGAAAGGACACAGAGACTGTGTCCCACTCACTAGTAAGTCTCGGGAATGACAAGGGGGCCTGTGTCTATATAAAAGTGAAAGTGTTAGTTGCTCAGTTGTGTCCAACTCATGCGGCCCCATAGACTGTAGCCTGTGCCAGGCTCCTCTGTCCATGGAATTCTCCAGGTAAGATTACTGGAGTGGGTTGCCATTCCCTTCTCCAGGGGATCTTTCTGACCCAGGGATCAAATCCAGGTCTCCTGCATTTCAGGCAGATTTTATTTTTATATTTGTCTTTTACTTATCACAAATAATAAAAGTTTAAAAAAAGTGACTTAATTTAAGGAAAATTAATAAAAAAGTATACAGACTGTGGTTATGGCAAAATCATGAAGGTAGTGTGTGAATGACTGAATTTGGTCAGGGGGGAAATACTGCCACAGTGAAATCTCATATTTGGGTATATGGAGTACAAGTGCCTTTAATAGCAGAGAAGATTTCTAGGTCAGAGATCACTATTCATAACTGTTTTGAAGAGGTTATTCCATTGTCCACTGGATTCCAGAGTTGCTGGGGAGAAGTCAAAAGTCACCTTGACTCCAGATGCTTTGTGTGTGATTTTGGTTTTGTCTCTGGAAATCATAGGATCTTCCCTTAGTCTTCTGTGCTCTGAAGTTCCATGATGATGTTACTTGATGTGAGCCCATCTCATCTGTGTTAGTGCTAGGGTATTTTCTTTACTTTTAAAAAATTGAGACGTATTTAGTTTACAACATTATGTAAGTTGAAGGTGTATAACATATTGATTTGATACATTTAGATTGCAGTGTGATTACCTTTGTCACGTTAGCCAACACCACTGCTGCATCACATAATTATAATTTTTTCTACTGTTGGGAACAATTAAGCTCTAATTTGTTAGCAAGCTTAATGATTTTAGTATAGTTTTGTTGTCTCTAATCACTGCATTGTGTACAGATATTCCTTGACTTATGATAAGGTTTATTCGGATAAACCCATAGTAAATTGAAAATATCATGTCAAAAATTGTTAATAATTTAATTCATCTAACCTACTGAACAGATTGGATGGGCTTCCCTGGTGGTACAGATGGTAAAGAATCTGCCTTCAATGCAGGAGATCCAGATTCATTCCCTGGGTCAGGAAGATCCCCTGGAGAAGGGAATGACAACCCACTCCAGTATTCTTACCTGGAGAATTCTATGGACAGAGGAGCCTGGTGGGCTACAGTCCATGGGGTCGCAAAGAGTGGGACACAGTGAGCAGTTAATGCTTACTTCCTTACATACTAAACCGCATAGCTTAGTCTACCTACTTTAAATGTGCTCAGAACACTTACATGAGCTGACATTTGGGCAAAACCATCTAATACACAGGCTGTTTTACAATAATGTGTTGAAAATCTCATGTAAATTATTGAATACTGGACTGAGAGTGAAAAGTGGAGAGTGTTCTGAGTACAGGATGGTTGCAGGTGTCTTGGTTGTCCACTTTTGCTTTTGCGTGGCTCCCTGTGAGGTGTGGCTCACTGCCGTGGTCCAGCATCACGAGAGAGTATCATACAATATCACTGACTTGCAAAAAGATCAAAATTGAAATTTGAAGTACAGTTTCTACTGAATGCATGTTGCTTTTGCACCATCATTAGGTCAGAAAATTGTGAGTCAAATTATCATAAGTTGGGGACCATTTGCATAAAATCTCTGGGATAAATAAATCCCAGAGATACAGGTACAAGTATGTACCCTAAACAGCAGCTCTCCCATTTCCTGCTCCTTCCCATAGCCCCCAGCCTCTGGTAACCACCATTTTACTTTCTGCTTTTATGATTTTAGATTTTTTTAGATTTCATGTCTTAAAAATATCATAGAGTAGTTGTCTTTCTCTGATTTACCTCACATGGCATAATATCCTCTAGGTCCACATATGTTGCAAATGGCAGGATTTTCTTCTTTCTTATGGTTGGATAACATTCCATTGTGTGTGTGTATCAATATATCTACGTATATATACCGTGTCATCTTTATCTGCTCATCCATTGATGGGCACTTAGGCTATTTCCATATCTTGGCTGTTGTGAATTATGCTGCAATAACATGGGAGTGCATACGTGTCTCTTGGGTTATCTGTTTTCATTTCCTTTGAATATATACCCAGTAATGGGATAGGTGGATCATATGAAAGTTTTATTTTTAGTTTTTTGAGGAACTTCCATATGGTGCTTCATGGTTGCTGAACCAGTTTATAATCTTATCAACCATGCACAAAGATTCTGGGAAATTTTCTTTTCTGTTTTTATTGATGTATAGCTGATTTACAATGTTGTACTGGGAAATTTTCTTGATTATTATAATAATTTTTCTATTATGTTATTATTTATATTAATTTATCAATATTTTGTTATTTAATTTTCTGTTTCCTCTCTCAACTATAGAGCTTCTGTTTGCTCAGATTCTACCTCCCTTCTTCAGAGTTTCTATCTTCATTCTCTTTCCTTCCTGTTTTCATCTCTTTGCCTTTCTATTTTCTGGGCAAACTCCCCAACTTATAACATGTTTACTTACTGAGCTTTGTATTTCTGTCCTTATACATCTATTTCCTAAGAACTACTGTTTTGTTCTCTCTGAAATTTCCATTTTTAGAGCATACTATTCTTATTTTATAGTTGCAATGTTTTCTTTTTATCTTAGGATATTCAAACGTTTTTGCTTTGATTTCTTTTCTCTAGATAGTCTTTCGGAGAAGGCGATGGCACCCCACTCCAGTACTCTTGCCTGGAAAATCCCATGGACGGAGGAGCCTGGTGGGCTGCAGTCCATGAGGTTGCTAAGAGTCGGACACGACTGAGCAACTTCCCTTTCACTTTTCACTTTCATGCATTGGAGAAGGCAATGGCAACCCACTCCAGTGTTCTTGCCTGGAGAATCCCAGGGGCGGCGGAGCCTGGTGGGCTGCCGTCTGTGGGGTCGCACAGAGTCGGACGCGACTGAAGCGACTCAGCAGCAGCAGCAGCAGATCGTCTTTGTTTCCTCCAGGTTTCTTTTTTTGCTGTTTGTGTTTTGCTTTTCGCTATAAATTCTTCCCTCAAATGTCTGGTGATCCTTGGTAGTCACCTCACGAGGCATTAAAAATTGACTGGAGGGACTTCTGGTGGTCCAGTGGTTAAGACTCTGTGTTTCCAATGCAGGGGCCACAGGTTCAATCTCTGGCTTGGGAGCTAAGATCTCACATGCTACACAGCACCCCCGCCCCAAAAAAGATTAGAACACCCAAAAGAATTGAAAAGATGGTCTCAGATGCCTGTATGCCAGTGTTCACTGTAGTATTACTATTCATGATAGCCAAAAAGTGGAAACAGCCTAAGTGTCCATTCACAGATTAATGGAATAACAAAGTGGGGTATGTACATGCAACAGAACACTATTCAGCCATAAAAGGAATGAAATTCTGATACATGCTACCACATGAATGTAACTTGAAAACATACTGAGGGAAATGAGCCAGAAACAAAAGGACATATAATGCTGCATGATTCCACTTATATGAAATATTGAGAATAGGCAAATTCATCAAGACAGAAAGTAGAGTAGAGGTTACTAGGGGCTGAGGGGGAGGAGCGAGTGGGAATTATTGCTTAATGAGCACAGAACTTCTGTTTGGGGTGATGAAAATTGTGGAAATAGATAGTGGGGGTAATTGCAGAACACTGCAAATGTACTTAATACCACTACTGTAGACTCACAAATGGTTACAACTGCACATTTTATATAAAATGTGATTTACCACGATGAGAAAAATAAAAGATGATTGGCAGCCCTGAGCTCACTGGAGCTTATTAACTGTCAGGAGTTCTGGCCAGGCCAGTTCCTGGGGGAACCTGTATTTCAGAACCTTAGACTGAGATTCCCCAGTGAGGCCTCTTTCAAGGTCTTGCCTAAAGCCTACAAACCTGGTTGCTGGCATTCTGGGGGAGAATGAGGGAAAACAGCTGAGGCTGAGATGAGAGGGTGTCAGTATTCAGTGTAAGTCTTGACTGAAGGTCAAAATCTAATGCCACTGCACTGTATTTCAGGATCAAAACCGTCAACCATGCCTGGTGTTCCCTGGGCCAGAGACCCGCAAGTTACTGTCTCCAGAAAATGCACGTTGCTGTTCCCCTGGGTTGTCTGGGCAGAAGGAGATGGGAGAGATGGTCACTGGCTGTGCAGAGGGGAAGGCACCCTGAGGGCCACGTGCTTCCTAAGCTGATTTCCAGTCAATCCTCAGACCTTCCTCCATCCATGCTTTCGGAGCTTCCTGGTTCCTGTAATGTCTAGATCTTTTGGGAGTCCTAAAGTCTAAAATAGGCTGCTTCTCAATTTTTCCCCACTGCAGCATAGGAATTAGATTTTGTGTATAATCAGCTTGTTGTTTTAATGAGACAACTTTTTAAAACCAATGACTTATTTATGAGTGCATTCAGGTTTAAAATTGGGCTTCCCAGGTGGTGTTAGTGGTAAGAACCCACTTGCCAGTGCAGGAGACATAAGAGATACATGCTCGGTCCCTGTGTCAGGAAGATCCCCTGGAAGAAGGCATGTCAACCCACTCTAGTATTCTTGCCTGGAAAATCGCATGGGCAAACAAGCCTGGCGGGCTACAGACCATAGGGCCGCAAAAAGTCGTACACGACTGAAGCGACTTAACACACACATAGGTTTAAATACGTTTCAACTATCTTTTGGGGGTCTGATTTTGGGTTTAATTGGGTTTAATTGCCAAAGATGGCTAAAACCGTAAATGATGGTTTTATGGCTGAAGATATGGTCGCTCTATAGAGTCCCTGAAATTTTAGGGAACTTCTTTGTGACCTACTATATGGTCAACTTTTGTAAATATTCTCTTGTGTAGTAGACCCTTTGATGGAGGCAAGATGGAATTCTTACCTGCTTTCTTATAAGCAGATCATCAGGGCCCCACAGAATTTTTACTTGCCCAGAGTTCCTCATTTAAGTTGGACCAGAACTGAGGAATGTGAAAAACGGCTGCATAAGACTTGAAAGCATGGACTCCATTCCAAGTACCTGGGTTGCCTCTAGGCTGTACCAGTTACTAGCCATCTGCCAACCAGGAACTATAATAGTTCTTGCTTCATAGGGTTCTTGGGAGCTTTATGTACATGGCACCCAGTAAACATGCAATATAAGCTGTTATTATTACTGTTTTTATCTAGAGTTCATGGTGCATCTTGTACAAAGGAGTCACCCCATTAAGGATTGCAGCTTTAGAAATGTTTGCAGCTACTCCTCAGCCCCGCAGTTTACATTATAGTCTGGCTCATAACTGTGCATCAGAGGTTAATGTTCAGAAACACCGCAATTTCAATAGATCATCTTTCTGGGTGTTACCCATTGAGGGCTCTCTAGTCAATTCAGCAAATTCTGTATTGAGAGCCTACTATGTGTTAGTGCTTCATTCTTGTTCAAGAGGTATTTTCTGTCTTCTGGGACTTATTTATGCCTTCATCAGGGGAGGTACTCAAAAGGGAGCTTTTGTAAAATAAACAACAGCATCAACTTAAAACCACAGAGTTGGAAGAGGGCTGGGTGGTGGGGGAGGGTGTTGGCCTTCCACTTTCTGGTGGATTGCCCTAAATAAGCAGAATTATCTAGGCCTCCCAGACTGTCAGGTGCTAATCCCCACAATAATCAGGCTCGAAGCCCTCAGAGCCACAGAATCGGCTAGCTGGAGGGGAGGGCGGCCCTGGGCTGCTCACGTGGAAGCCGAGTCCTCTCTCTTTTGTGGGCACAAACAGCTGACAGTCTTCAAATGAAGGTGCCTGGCCTGTCTCTGCGCCAGGCACCTGGAAGTAGGCCAGTGCTCATTTCCCTTATTGCAGATTCTGTGTTCCACATCAGTCTCCGTGAAATTAGCTTTTAAAATCTGTCTTCCGTTTTTGAAACTTTTCAGCTCCTAGCTCCCTCTCCTCCTGCGGGGTAGAGGAACTGTGTGGGGAGTCCTGCACCACGGCCCCCCTCTGCCACCCCCAGAGAAAACATGGTCGATGATTTAGTTCTCTATTCTCACCCCTATTGCAAAGAATGGGATATAAAAGGGCATTTAGAGAAAAAGAAAAATTTTCAAGATTAAAAAAAAAATTTTTTTTTTGCTGCACCAAACTGCAGGGGAGATCTTAGCTCCCTGACTGGGGATTGAACCCACACCCCATGCATTGGAAGCACAGAGTCTTAACCATGGAACTGGGAAAGTCCCAGAGAAGATTTTTATTTTGAAATAATATTAGACTTACAGAACAGTTGCAAAGACAGCCCAAAACATTTCAGACACGCTTTACCCAGCTTTCCAACAAGATTCAAGAAGTATTGTTGATTTTTCAGTCTGTTCAACTTTCTACTTGTTGTTCAGTTCAATTCAGCTCAGTTGTGTCTGACTCTTTGCAACCCCATGGATTATAGCCTGCCAGGCTTCTCTGTCCATGGGATTCTCCAGGCAAGAATACTGGGGTGGGTTGCCAGGCCCATCAAATTGCAGAAAATCAAAGATAAAAAATTCTGAAAGGAGCCTTTTTTTTTTTTTTTTGCTTTGCTCAGTGGCTTCCGTCATATCCACTTTTTGCGACCCACTCCAGTACTCTTGCCTGGAAAATCCCATGGACGGAGAAGCCTGGTAGGCACACACACACAGGTGTAGTCTTTGTTGTTGTTGTTGTTATTATTTGCATTTATCCTGCTTGGTGTTTGTTCTCTGAGCTTCCTGGATCAGTGGTTTGATGTCTGATATTAATTTTGATGCTACTATTGGTGTTTAACATTAATTTGGGGAAATTCTCAGTCATTATTGTTTCAAATATGTCTTCTGTTCCTTTCCCCTTCCGATATTCCCATTATGTGTATATCATACCCTTGTAAATGTCCCATATCCTTGGATATTCTGGGTTTTTTTTCCAGTCTTTGTTCTCTTGCTTTCTGGTCTGAGAATTCTGTTGATAGCAGACTGGAGCTCAGATACTCTTCTCAGCTGTGTCCAATCTACTAACGAGCCCATCAAAGGCATTCTGCATTTCTGTTAGAGGTTTTTTTATCTCTCCTATCTCTTTTTTGGTTCTTCCTTAGGATTTCCATCTCTCTGCTTACATTGCCCATCTGTTCTTGTATGCTGTCTGCTTGATCTATGAAGGCCCTTTAGTGTAATAATTAGAGTTGTTTTAAATTCCTGGCCTGATAATTCCAACACCCCGGTGTATCTGATTCTGTGCCTTGTCCTGTCTCTTCAAATTGTGTTTTTACATTTTTATATGTCTTGTAATGTTTTCTTGCTAGCTGGACATGATACACCAGGTGAAAGGAAGTCCTGGTAATAGGCTTGTCTTCCCTGGCAGCTCAGCGGTAAAGAATCCACCTGCCAATGCAGGAGACGTGGGTTCAATCCCTGGGTCGGGAAGATCCCCTGGAGAAGGAAATAGCAACCCACTCCAGTATTCTTGCTTGGGAAATCCCACGGACAGAGGAGCCTGGCAGGCTAGAGTCCATGGGGTCTCAAAAGACGTGGACGTGACTTAACGAATAAACAGTGACACCAGTGTGGTGGTGATGGGTACGGGGAGAGGAGGCTTCTCTGTCCCATAAGTCCGTCTCCATGTTTTAGGGAGCCTGTGCCTCTGGACTGTGAACTTCATGAGTTTTTCTCAGTTTTCTGCTCCCTTCTGAGGTGGGATATGAAGGTTAGAGTCAGCTGGGGCTGGGTATATCTTTTCTTCCACGGAGAGCCAGTTGGAGCTGGGTATCCCCATTCCCCAGGTAGTTAGATTCTGATAATAATACACCAGTGGGTCAGGCTCTGGTTAACTGGTTTCACCTGAGAGCAGGCGTCACTGAGATGATCGCCAGCTGTGGTCAATTTAAAAAGGTTTCCTTTGCCGCCCCGCTCCTGGAAGGAAATCTCACAGAGTGCTGCTGGCCGGCCATGACTTGGTCAGTCTAGTTTTTTAACCATCAGACTTGTCCACACTGAGCCTCCAACAACATATGTTTCCTAGCTGAGCCCTGGTTGCAGCTGTTTCTTCTCCCGAGTCTCTGCTCAAGTAAGTTGTGACTTCCATATTCTCCTATCTGTCTCTCTAACCTTAAGGGCAGTAGTTTGCCTTGTGTTCTCTGCTTTCCAACAAGATTCAAGAAGAATTGTTGATTTTTCAGTCTGTTCAACTTTCTACTTGTTGTTCAGTTCAATTCAGCTCAGTTGTGTCTGACTGTTTGCAATCCCATGAACCGCAGCACATCAGGCCTCCCTGTCCATCACCAACTCCCGGAGTCCACCCAAACCCATGTCCATTGAGTCAGTGATGCCATCCAACCATCTCATCCTCTGTCGTCCCCTTCTCCTCCTGCCCTCAATCTTTCCCAGCTTCAGGGTCTTTTCAAATGAGTCAGCTCTTCACATCAGGTGGCCAGGATTGTCTTTTCAAAAAATATTCACAACCTTATAAGTTGGGAGTTATGTTTTATTCAACCAGGAATTTTTAGGACTTCAAGCCTGGGAAACAGCATCTCAAGTAACCCTGAGAGAACTGCTCTGAGGAGGCAGGGGATGAGCCAGGTTATATAAAAGTGTTGCAACAAAGGGCAGGTAGTCTGAACATCGAAAGATTGTTGTTAATTAAAGAAAACCAGATCTCCCAAGTTAAGGAATTTACTGCTTTTCTATGTATGGGAAGAGGCAAGAGTCCGGGCTCACTTGCCCATTCCTTTGATAGGCACCTCAGTAAATGGAGCCAGTATCCTGTTTTCACATCCTGAGTTTCCTCGGAGCTCACTGGCTCATGTTGGAGGGCAGCAATTGGTGATGATGGTGACCCTCTGTTTACTGATACGGCAGGCATATTCCATTTGTCTAGAGGAGGGCGTGGCTACCCACTCCAGTATTTTTACCTGGATAATCCCCTTGGACAGAGGAGCCTGGCAGGCTACAGCCCATAGGATTGCAAGGACTGAGTAAGCAAGCACACACATTCCATTTCTCAAAGTGCAGTGGTTACTTTAAACTCCTTACATATGGACCTGGAAACTGGAAGTTCTCCTTTCTTCTTTGGCTTCTTCAACCTTCCACACTGCACTTCTCCTCCTCTGACCTAACCTTGTAAATATCCAGTGTTTTTGTATTCTGAGAGTCATGACCAAGAAAATATTTAGCATCTGTTTGGTTCACTGAGTCGTGTCTGACTCGTTATGACCCCAATGAACAGCAGCACGCCAGGCCTCCCTGTCCATCACCAACTCCCAGAGTTTACCCAGACTCATGTCCATTGAGTTGGTGATGCCATCCATCCATCTCATCCTCTGTTGTCCCCTTCTCCTCCGGCCCTCAATCTTTCCCAGCGTCAGGGTCTCTTCCAATGAGTCAGCTCTTCGCATCAGGTGGCCAAAGTATTGGAGTTTCAGCTTCATCATCAGTCCTTCCAATGAATATTCAGGACTGATTTCCTTTAGGATGGACTGGTTGGATCTCCTTGCAGTCCAGGGGACTCTCAAGAGTCTTCAACACCACAGTTCAAAAGCACCAATTCTTCAGCACTCAGCTTTCCTTACAGTCCAACTCTCACATCCATACATGAAAAACCATAGCCTTGACTAGACAGACCTTTGTTGGCAAAGTAATGTCTCTGCTTTTTAATATGCTGTCTGTTAGGGAGGTTAATTCATATGCTTTAGAGAAAGTGGGTAGAAAGGTGGCAGGGGAGGGGCATTGATAGGCTGACAGCGCTGAAACAGCTGTATTCTTCCTCCGGGCACCTTCCCTGACTCTGACCCTCAGAGTCACATGGTGGCCCCTGCAGGCTTCCTGGATGCAGCATCTTGGAAGGCCGGATGACTTCCTCACCCAGCAGAGGTCTCCCTGACCTTGCAGAGGCTCACGCTGTTTGGAAAGCCCCCTGCACAGCTCTCTCACTGGAGAATTTGTGACAGCACATTAGTCTGCCCGACTCTGTGGGAAGAAGCGGGGACTTTGAATTATCAAGCACCCCTATGAGTAGAGAGGACAACAACTCCCCCACTTGGCATTTTCAGTGACAAATCATGCCTTGGAAAACTTTCAGGATTCTCAGCATTGGCAAAATCCCGGGGAAAGGAGATCAGTCAACAATCATTTATTTATGCTTTCAAAGGGCTCCTGGAAACACAGGTAACAATGGGGTAGAAGAACAAACCCTGTCATGTATTGTTAAACAGGAAGCCTGATAACGGGGAGGAAGACTCCCCTTTTGGATGGGTCGCAGGGGACTAATGAGGCTCCCTGAAGCTCCAGGCAGGGGCCCAACTAATGACTCCATAGTGAGGCATGGGAGAAGTGGAATTCAGCCGCTTTTGTCTGAAGAACTTTAAGGCGTCTCATTAGTCATTTCTTTAAAAGGAGGCAGTTATTACTCCCAAAACAGATATACTTGGAGACAGGATTTTTAAAATGAATTAAGTAAAAATATTTATTGAAAGTTTATGAAATGCCAGATATGGTGTGAGACTTTGGGGACACAAAGATTAAAACAATGGTCCCTGGCACATAGCTCACAGCCTACTTGGGTATTTCAGGTCAAGGGCAAAGCATGTGTAAAGGCTACTAGATTAATTATTAATCTATGAGTACGTATAGAGTATCTGATGCTCGGTGGGGGCTTCCCTGGTGGCACAGTGGTAAAGAATCTGCCTGCCAATGCAGGAGATGCAGGTTCAATCCCTGGATTGGGAAGATCCCTTGGAGAAGGAAATGGCCATCCACTCCAGTGTTCTTGCCTGGGAAATCCTGGGGACAGAAGAGCCTGGTGAGCTACAGTCCGTTGGGTCATAAAAGAGTCAGATACAACTTAGTGACTCAAGAGCAACAGTACTCAGGGAGGTTAAGAAAAAATCATAGTCCATTTCTCAAGGTGCTTATGAATTGATAGGAAAGGCAGAAATAAATATACTTGGTAGAGTGAAAGGATATTTTAGTGGGATGGTAGGCAGTAAGACTTTGACGAAGGGAGAGGTCAGTGTAGATTGAAGTTTAGAAAAAGTGTTGAAGAAATAGTGGGAGATATATTTGTTCAGGGAGCGTGATGTGGGAAGGGCCTCAGGAGCCAGGCCAATGAATAGAACTTGATATAATGAAGGAATAGGAATCAATGAAGGTTTTAGAAGGGAACGGGGCTTGTCTTTCCTAGGGTTGCCATCACAAAGTAGCACAAACTGGATCACTTAACATAACGGAAACTGATGGTCTCATGGTCCCGGCTAGGAATCAAGGTTGTCAGCAGGGCTCTACTCCCTCTGAGACTCTGGGTCTGGGTAGAATCCTTCTTGGTCCCTTCCTGACTTCAGGGTGGTGGCCATCCATCTGTGGCTTGCGGCTGTCTCAGTCCAGTCTCTGCTTCTGTCTTCATGTGGTATCTTCCTCTCATAGCTAAACATCTTGTAGGTACACCAGTTACACTGGATGAAGGGACCACCTACTCCAGTATGACCTCATCTTAATTACACCTGTAACCCTATTGCCAGAGAAATTCACATTAGGAGGTACGGAGGTCAGGACTTCAACTTTTACCTTTTGGGGAAACACAATTCAACCCATAACGGAGGTGAATTGGTGAAGAGTGAGATAATGATAAGGTTAGTCTAAATGGAGTGTGTTGATTGACTGGAGTGAGAGGGCCTTTCTGCTGGGGGCTGTGACAGTATCCATCCTGCACGAGTGTGAAAGGAGAGTTAAGCTTGGCCAAGTTTTTTTTTTTTAATATTTATTTTTCCTTATTTATTTCTTTGGCTATGCCAGGTGTTAGTTGCGGCACACAGGATCTTTAGTTATGGCGAGTGGGATCTAGTTCCCTGACCAGGGATCGATCCTAGGTCCCCTGCATTGGGAGTTCAGAGTCTTAGCCACTGGACCGCTAGGGAAGACTCTGACCATGGAGGGTTTTTAAGGAAGAAATTACTACGAGAGAAGCTGAAACTGAGGGTGTATAATCAAGCAATTTTGATGACGTTTTGAATCATTATGATTTTAAAAATGATATTGTGGTATATAGTCAATTAATGGATTTTCATAAACATTCCTAGCAGGACTGAAATGTTTTCTTTTTGTGAGTGGGTGGCAGTGAGGCTCATAGGTTTAGTTGTGGATGTTGAAGATAGTTGGAGGTCTAGGCCCAGAGCTTGGGTGAGATTTCAAGAAAGATATAAAATAAAACTGGGAGTCACTCTGGTGGACGGGGGTGGCTCCTGGAGCCCTTAAGTTATTGTCTGTATCCCTGAGCTGGCTGTGGGGTTGCCATTTCTTGTGTTGATATTAAGGATCTGTGTAAGGATCTCTTCAGGTCCTGCACAACTTCTCTCTCCAGCAGGGTGGGGACTCCTGTCGTAACAAATGAACCCTGGTTTCCTGGGTTGATGGTGTGATAGGCTTTTTGTGGAGGTGTCTCCTTGAGAATCTTGCTTGGAGAATCCCATGGATGGAAGAGCCTGGTGGGCTACAGTCCACGGGTCGCAAAGAGTCGGACACGACTGAGCGACTTCACTCACTCACTCACTCCTTGAGAATGAGACGAGATTAAAAGTGGTTTAGGAGTTAGGATGCAGAAGGACTCTATCAAGTTGGCTTGAAACTTATCTCCAGGGTGTTCTTGTTCATGCCCCCACACTCCTGGAACCCTCCCTGTTATGGCTGGAAACAGGATGTCTTCAGATTTCCTGAAACCTGGCACAAGTGTTTTCTCAAAATACACTGTGTTTAAACACCTTGAATCATTTTGTGACCATCTTGTGCTGCAGAATCAGCAGGGCTCTCAGCACTTTCTTCTTGCCTGATTACCCATGTGTTTGCTTCCATTAGTCATCCAGTTTAAACCTGGCTGACCAGTACTGCTCCGTCAGCTGTTTACCTTAGTCCCTGGAGGCCTGGGTGGTCCTGATGAAACTTTATTAGACCCATTAAGCTTGTTAAGGGAGGACGCAGGATTGGGCAATGAGGACCTCTTAATTCAAATTTGGTTGGATGGATTTACTTTGGGACATGAGGAACCTGGTTTGTCCTTGGTGTCAGGACTGTGTCTGACCTCCTGGGAATCAGCCAGGTGTGACCACTTGGACAGGTTCATCTAGGATGCAAGCCCATCTGCATGCTAAGTGTCACCATGTGCAGGAAAGGACAGAACACAGCATGAGCAAAGGAAGTGCTCGGCTGCAGACTTCTGCTTGAAATCAGCCTCGGGCAGCCCCATGTTCCTCCACGTGGAATTGGCTTCCACGTCCTCCCCTTTGACATGTTAGCCCACAAGCTTATGGAAGCATATACTTTTTCCTTCTTCTTTTTGAAAAATTTGATTGATTTATTTTTGCTCTTGTTGGGTCTTCCATGCTGCATGGGCTTTTCTCTAGTTGCAGTCAGCGGGGGCTACTCTCTGGCTGCAGTGTGCTGGTGAGAGTTAATTCCTAGGAAGGCTCAGAAGTCCAGGTCCCCGAGAAGGAGAAAGGGGTCCAGGGCCCCTGAGAAGGAGAAAGGGGTCCAAGGCTCTTGAGAAAAGGACAAACATTTTTTTTCTACATTGCTTTGTCTTAGCCAATATAACAATGTATCTTGCTCGAGGATATATTTCTCCTTAACAAAAACCATCTTACTAATCCTATTATCTTAAGATGTCTGTTGTGGGAGTGAGTCTGATAAAAGTATATAAGGCTTTGCTAAGACTAGCAGTTGGCGGGTAGGGGGGTGGGGGTGAGGTGGGGGGCTGGGAACTCTCTGTCTCCCTGCTGATTGTCTATGTCAGAAGCTTTCTCTGTGCCTTTATATGCTAATTTAGCCTGTATCCAACCTGCACGAGTGTGAAGGGAGAGTTAAGCTTGGCCAAGTTTTTTTTTTAATATTTAGCTAAACATTAAAATAATCTTGTTTTTTAAGATTTAGCTAAATCTTCCGAGATCACGAATCTGACATTGTTCACTGTGAAGGATCCCCAGCTTCTCACTGTGCTGGCTTCTCTTGCTGTGGAGCATGGGCTCTGAAGCACAGGCTTCAGTAGTTGCAGCTCCCGGGCTTTAAAGCTCAGGCCCAGTAGTTGCTCTGGGGCATGCGGGATCTTTGTGGACCAGGGAACAAACCCCTGTCTCCTATATTGACAGGCAGATTCTTTATCACTGAGCCACCAGGGCAGCCCCTATTTTTTTTCCTTCTTAACAAGGAGACGACAACCTCAAAGAGAAACAGTAGGGCTAAAAGTGTGGATGTGATTTTTGGCAAAAAAGATTGTCAAGTTAACTCATGACATGGTGGTAAAGAACCCATCTGCCAATGCAGGAGACAAAAGAGATGAGGGTCCGATCCCTGGGTTGGGAAAATCCCCTGGAGGAGGGTATGGCAACCGTCTCCAGTATTCTTGCCTGAAGAGTCCCATGAACATGGGAGCCTGGCGGGCTACAGTCCATGGGAGCCTGGCGGGCTACAGTCCATGGAGTGGCAAAGAGTCAGACACGACTGAAGCAGCTTAGCATGCACACAGGCACGGCAAGGCACTGAACATAATTCTTTCCTAAAATATGTCGGGAAGAACAAGGCAGAATAACTCCGATAACTGTGGCAGGAGAAAACTTGTAATAAAGATATTTTCTTTTTGTTCAACGCTCCACAGTTTGGAAGGCACATTAAGTGGTGTGCTTGACTCTATATTATAATAAGATAGTTAAAAAAAAAAAAAAAGATAGTGACTATCTCAGAAAAAAGGAAATGAATTAAATGAAAACATTCTGAGCCAGAGGTGGTAGATTTTTAAAAACTCCCTAATATTTAGTCATTTATTTGGCATAGTTGATTTACAATGTCAATTTCTGTACAGCAAAGTGATTCAGTTATATCTATATGTACATTCCCTTTTAAAAATATTCTTTTCCATTATGGTTTATCATAGGATACTGAAAATTTTTTAAAACTCCCTAATATTTAGTCATTTATTTGGCATAGTTGATTTACAATGTCAATTTCTGTACAGCAAAGTGATTCAGTTATATCTATATGTACATTCCCTTTTAAAAATATTCTTTTCCATTATGGTTTATCATAGGATACTGAATATCATTTTCTGTGCTCTACAGTAGAACAGGGATCCCCAACCATCAGGATCTAATGCCTGAGATCTGAGGTGGAGCTGATGTAATAATAATAGAAATAAAGCACATGATGCTCTAATGTGCCTGAATCATCCCCAAACCATCCCTGTCCCCACCCCACCCCCCCAGCCCCCAGGAAAAATTGTCTTCCATGGAACTGGTCCCTTGTGCAGAAAAGGTTGGGGGCTACTGCAGTAGGCCTTGTCATTTATCCGTTCCATATATAACAGCTTACGTCAGCTTACGTCCAGCCTCCCATTCCATCCCTCCCCTTCACGCCTCCTGCTTGGCCCCCTCAAGTCTGTTCTCTATAAGACCTCCTTTTAAAACACACATCTCTCTTTTAAATGAGAGAGTTTAAACTTTTAAAACAACTGGCTCGGCTATCCTCAGGGAGAATTCCCTTCTTTCTTCCACATCATCAAACCTCAGCCAAACCTCCTGAGTGACAGGCTTTGTTGCCTGGGGCAACTGGGTGGCAGATGTCCAGGTTTTAATTGGGGTTTGTATTGATTCTCATCATCATGAAAAGAATTGCTAATAAAGACGTGAAACCAAGATTTAAACTCACAGCTACTGAAATGAGATGAACTCAGGATTGATGGTGCATTCAAAAAGAAAAGGGAGAGGAAGAAAAAGATGGCAAGCCACTCTCTAGTGTTTTGTGCTGAGTGTGAGGAGTAGATATTTAGAAGGCACATCCTCCTTGGGGCGACAAAGCCTGGGGACCTCACTCCTGTTTGGTGAAGCAAGCCAAGCACTGGTCAACCTCTCCCGGGACCTGGAAGTATTAGTGGCTCCCTACAGAGAGCTCTTCCCTGATGGACAGGGAGGCCTGGCATGCCGCTGTTCATGGGGTCGAGAAGAGTCAGACACGACTGGGCGACTGAACTGAACTGACAGAGAGCTCTGAGCTGCTGGCTCCTGCACGGTCCCATTAGGAGAGACTGCTTAGAGAGGCTGGGTGGGGCCCAGCTACTGCTGCCCCTTGACCAGTGAGCATGCACGGTGCGGAGAGATGGCCTTGGGACATGACTGCCCGGCCTGCCCTGGAGGCAGGGTCGTTCGCCGGGTGCCAGGCGGTCCTCTGCAGGGTCTGCTCGATGTCTCGTCTGGCCTCAATGCTGCTGCCATCCACCACCGTCCTCCCTCGTCTTAGCCTGCGTCAGTGCCACCGACACAGCGGCATGGTCCGCGCAGGCTCGCTTGGCAGTTAGCATGGGAATGGCAGGAGGGAAGCTTAACCCTGGTGGCTCCTCTTTATTCCGTGCTGCCCCCTTTTTCCATCCCCCCTCCCCATACTACTTAAGTGATTATAGTATTTTGCCATAAAGCCACTAGTTTGGCATGGATGTTTTGACTTGTACCAGCGAATACCCAGACAAGGCGATGGCACCCCACTCCAGTCCTCTTGCCTGGAAAATCCCGTGGACGGAGGAGCCTGGTAGGCTGCAGTCCATGGGGTTGCGAAGAGTCAGACATGACTGAGCGACTTCCCTTTCACTTTTCACTTTCACGCCTTGGAGAAGGAAATGGCAACCCACTCCAGTGTTCTTGCCTGGAGAATCCAGGGACGGGGGAGCCTGGTGGGCTACCGTCTATGGGGCTGCACAGAGTCGGACACGACTGAAGTGACTTAGCAGCAGCAGCAACCTTTCTCAGACAGAAAGCCAAATATTTTGCTTTTAGCATTCACGCCTTGGAGAAGGAAATGGCAACCCACTCCAGTGTTCCTGCCTGGAGAATCCAGGGACGGGGGAGCCTGGTGGGCTACCGTCTATGGGGCTGCACAGAGTCGGACACGACTGAAGTGACTTAGCAGCAGCAGCAAACCTTTCTCAGACAAAGCCAAATATTTTGCTTTTAGCCTGTTTTTTCTTTTCTTCAAGAGCTGAAAGGAAAGGAAATGCTGGACCCTTAATGGTTGTTGTTCTGTCACTCAGTCCTGTCTGACCCTGTGACCCCATGGACTGTAGCACACCAGGCTTCTCTGTCCTTCACTATCCCCTGGAGTTTGCTCAAACTCATGTCCATTGAGTCTGTGATGCCATCCAACCATCTCATCCTCTGTTGCCCCTTTCTCCTCCTGCCCTCAGTCATTACCAGCATCAGGGTTTTTTCCAGTGAGTCAGCTCTTCACATCAGGTGGTCAAAGTACTGGAGCTTCAGCATCAGTCCTTCCAATAAATATTCAGGGTTAATTTCCTTTAGGATTGACTGGTTTGATCTCTGCTTTCCAAGGGACTGTCAAGTGTCTCCTCGAGCACCACAGTTCGAAAGCATCAGTTCTTCGGTGCTCAGCTTTCTTTATAGTCCAGCTCTCACATCCATTCACGACTACTGGGAAAACCATAGTTTTGACTAGATGTACATTTGTCAGCAAAGTGATGCCTCTGCTTTTTAATATGCTCTCTAGGTTTGTCATAGTTTTTCTTCCAAGGAGCAAGCGTCTTTTAATTTCATGGCTGCCGTCACCATCTGCAGTAATTTAGAGCCCAAGAAAATAAAGTCTGTCGCTGTTTTCATTGTTTCTCCATCTATTCGCCACAAAATGATGGGATTGGATGGTATGATCTTTGTTTTTTGAATGTTGAGTTTTAAGCCAGCTTTTTCACTCTCCTCTTTCACCTTCGCGAGAGTATCTTTAGCTCCTCTTTGCTTTCTGCCATTAGGGTGGTGTCATCTGTGTATCTGAGGTTATAGATATTTCTCCTAGCAGTCTTGATTCCAGCTTGGGCTTCATCCAGCCCAGCGTTTTGCATGATGCACTCTGCATGTAAGTTAAATAAGCAGGATGACAGTATTCAGCCTTGATGTACTCCTTTCCCAATTTTGAACCAGTCCATTGTTCCATGTCTGGTTCTAACTGTTGCATTTTGACCTACCTACAAATTTCTCAGGAGGCAGGTTAGTTGGTTTAGTATTCCCATCTCTTTAAGAATTTTCCAGTTTGTTGTGATCCACATAGTCAAATGTGTAGTCAGTGAAGCAGAAGTAGATGTTTTTCTGGAACTTTCTTGCTTTTTTTATGATCCAGTGTGTGTACTGTGTGTACTAAGTAACTTCAGTTGTGTTGAGTCTTTGTGACCCACGGACTGTAGCCCACCAGGCTCCTCTGTCCTTGGGATTCTCCAGGGAGGACTACTGGAGTGGGTTGCCATGCCCCCCTCCAGAGAATCTTCCTGATTGAACACTTGTCTCTGCTGCCTTCTGCATTGGCAGGCAGGTTCTTTATCACTAGTGCCACCTTGGAAACCCTATGACACAACAGATATTGGCAGCTTGATCTCTGATTCCTCTGCCTCTTCTAAATCCAGCTTGTATATCTCTTAAGTTTTTGGTTCACATACTGTTGAAGCCTACCTTGAAGTAATTTGAGAATTACCTTGCTAGCATGTGAAATGAGTGCAATTGTGTAATCGTTTGAACATTTTTTGGCATTTCCCTTCTTTGGGATTGGAATGAAAATTGACTTTTTCTAATCCTGTGGCCACTGCTGAGTTTTCCAAATTTGCTGGCATATTTGAGTACAGGACTTTCACAGCATCATCTTTTAGGATTTGAAATAGCTCAGCTGGAATTCCATTACCTCCACTAGCTTTGTTTATAGTAATGCTTCCTAAGGCCCACTTGACTTCACATTCCAGGATATCTGGCTCTAGGTGAGTGACCATACCATCATGGTTATCCAGATCATTAAGAACTTTTTTGCATAGTTCTTCTGTGCATTCTTGCCACCTCTTCTTAACCTCTTCTGCTTCTGTTAGGTCCATACCATTTCTGTCCTTTATTATGCCCATCCTTTCATGAAATATTCCCTTGGTATCTCTAATTTTCTTAAAGATCTCTAGTCTTTCCCATTCTATTGTTTTCCTCTATTTCTTTGCATTGTTCATTGAAGAATACCTTCTCTCTCCTTGCTGTTCTTTGGAACTCTGCATTCAGATGGGTGTATCTTTCCCTTTCTCCTTTGCCTTTGCTTCTCTTCTTTTCTCAGCTATTTGTAAGGCCTCCTCAGACAAGCTTTTTGCCTTCTCGTATTTCTTTTTCTTGTGGATGGTTTTGGTTATTGCCTCTGGTACAATATTAAAACCTCCATCCATAGTTCTTCAGGAACTCCGTCTATCTGATCTAGTCCCTTGAATCTATTTATCCCCTCCACTGTAAGGGATTTCATTTAGGTCATACCTGAATGACCTAGTGGTTTTACCTATTTCCTTCAATTTAAATCTGAATTTTGCAATAAGGAGGTTGTGATCTGGTCATGATTAAAAGGACGATGCTTTCCTTTTAATGAGACATACCTTCTTGTCCCTAGGTGATGCTCCTGATGTTTCATCAGCAGATTTCCTCCATCTAGGGTGGGGTGTCATTGTCTCTTGCTGCATAAATAAACAAAAAACCCCAAAACCCTAGTGGCTTAAAACAACCATATATATTTGTGTTTATAATTCTGCAGTTGAGCTAGGTCCAGCTGGTATTTCTTCTGCTCTCACCTGAGGTCACTCATGGCTACAGTTCTCTGGGGGCCCAAATGGGGTGGGATAGTCCAAGATGGTCTCACTCATCTGTCTGGTGGATAGCTGGTGTTGTGGACTAGGATACCTCAGCTCCTCATGTGGTCTCTCCTGAGGTATAACTCTGGATTACTTTCCATGCTGAGGTTGCTGAGCTCTAAGGAGGCAAGCCCCAACAAGGCAACACCTGTTCCTGCTTCTCCTGGTTTCATGTTCGATGTCCCATTTGGCCCCAGTAGATCACATGGTCAAGCCTTAGTGTCAGTGTGGGAAAGGGTTGCCCCAAAGCCTACATACCCAGACATGACTCACTGGAGACCATTACTGTAATAATCTACTCTAGGTATGAAGAGAGGTACCTTATTTATAGGCTTGAAGTAAAGTGAAAGTCGCTCAGTCATGTCCGACTCTTTGTGACCCCATGGACTATACAGTCCATGGAATTCTCCAGGCAAGAATACTGGAGTGGGTAGCCTTCCCTTCTGCAGGGGAGCTTCCTGACCCAGGAATTGAACCAGGGTCTCCTGCATCGCAGGCAGGTTCTTTACCAACTGAGCTATCACGGAAGCCCATTTATAGGCTTGGCTTTTATTAATAATTTGTTTTCATTTAACACATTACATTCTCCAATGACTTGCTGATCACTCTCTAATTAGGTCCTGGTCAATCCTACAGAGTTTTCTTTAACTTATCTGAACTAAACAAGTATGTCAGGAGTTGGCAAGCTTTTTTTGTGAAGGACCAGAGAGTAAATATTTTAGGCTTTCCTTCCTTGTGAGCTATCAAGTCTCTGTTATAACTACTCACCTCTCCTTTTGAAGTGTGTGAGAGGCCATAAACCATATGTAAGTGAATGGATGTAAAACTGTGTTCCAATAAAAAACTATTTATAAAAAAACAGGTGGTGGGGCAGGTTAGGTCTGTGGGACATAGTGTGCTGATTCTTGATCTATATATTAATTCTAGATACCAGAAAAACAGTACATTCAAGTAGTGCTATTTTTCAAACGAAAAATTAAATGTCATCTCTGCAGAATTTGATTTTGTCATGAGAAGTGATTGATCAAGGCATGTTACATGATACTTTCATCTAATTGCTTAACATCATAAACAAACTCATAAAATGTTTTCTTCTAGAGTCATAAAATGTTTAAAAACTTAGAAAATGTGTATTTACTGAATAAAATGTCATAAGTTGGTTCAGTGAGAGTTAGAGAGGCAATTTATGTAGAAAGTACAGCCTACCACTAGTATATGGCAGTTGAGTATATGCAAGTTACCTGACTTCTCTGAGCTTTAGTTTTCTCATTTAAAAATAGTCCTACCTTATAGTTTTATGAAGTGAAAATGAGTTAGTTCATAGGAAATAGCATAATGACCAGACCATAATAGATGCTCAGTTAAAATGTGAAACATCAAAATGTCATAAAATTCTAATTCCCTTAAAAGTAATTTTTGATAAGTCTGGGTACATGATAGGATTTCCAGGTTCACAGTATTTATCAAAAACCTAACTTTAACTTTATTAGAAATAATAGGCAAGTTCAGTAAAGTCAGAGGATATAAAAATCAATCTACAAAAATGAGTTACATTTCTATATACAAACAACTATCCAAAAAGGAAAATGGAATTCTAATGTGGTCCAGTGGTTAGGAATCTGTGCTCTTACTGATGAAGGCCCAGGTTCAATCCTGTGTCAGAGAAGTAGGATCCTATAAGCTGTGCAGTGTAGCCAAAAACAAAGAGGAAATTAAGAAAACAATTCCATTTGCAATACTGTAAAGAAGAATAGGATATTTAGGAATAAAGTTAACAACCAAAGTGGTGAAAGCTTGTACACTAAAAACTACAAATCACTGATAAATAAAGATGGAAAGATGTCCCACATTCACAGACTGGAAAAATTAATATTGTTGAAATGTCCATATTTACCAAAATGATCTATGGATTCAATGTAATTCTTATTAAAATCCCAAAGACATTTTTACAGGAATAGAAAAACAATCTTAAAATTCATTGGGAACCATAAAAGACGCTGAATAGCCAAAGCAGTTTTGATCAAGAAGAACAAAAACATGATTAACATGATTAATGATTAATCATGATTAAATGATTAATCATTTTTAACATGATTTTAAAAACATTTTAAGAAGTTACCATAATCAAAACAGTATACTACTGGCATAAAAACAGACATATAGACAGACTATGGAACAGAATAAAAGAAATTAGAAATAAACTCTGGCATATACGTATGCTCAACTAATATTTGACAGAGGAGCCAAGAAGACTCAATGTGGAAAAGATAGTCTTCAATAAATAGTGTTGGGAAAACTAGATATCCATGTGTAAAATAATAAAATTGAATTCTCATCTCACACTATATACAAAACTCAACTCAAAATGGATTAAAGACTTTAAGCCCCAACACAATAAGACTCCTAGAAAATATAGGGAAAGAGCTCCTAACATTGGTTTCTGAAATGGTTTCTTTGATATAGTATCAAAAGCACAGGCAACAAAAGCAAAACAAGATTAAGTGGGACCACATCAAACTAAAAAGCTTCTGCACAGCAAAAGAAACCATCAACAAAATGAAAGGTCAACCTATGCAATAGGAGAAAATATTTGCAGACCATATAGCTGTAAGGGGTTAATATTCAAATATATAAGGAACTATATAACTCAATGGGATCTTCCCTGATGGCTCAGACAGTAAAGCCTTTAATGCAGGTAGACCTGGGTTCAATCCCTGGGTCGGGAATATTCCCTGGAGAAGGAAATGGCAACCCACTCCAGTACTCTTGCCTGGAAAATGCCATGGATGGAGGAGCCTGGCAGGCTACAGTCCATGGGGTCGCAAAGAGTAGGACATGACTGAGTGACTTCACTTTCTTTATATAACTCAATAGCAAAAAAAAAAAAAAAACAAACACCCAAATAATTTGATTTTAAAAATGGGCAAATTCCCAAATAATTTGATTTAAAAATTTGATAAAAAATGTCTGAATAGACATACATACAAATGGCCACCATATATATGAAAAAGAGCTCAATGTCACTAATCATCATTTTTGTTGTTTAGACGCTAAGTTGTATCCAACTCCTTTGTGACCCCATAGGCTATAGCCTGCAAGGCTTCTCTGCTCATGAGATTTCCTATGGAAGAATACTGGAGTGAATTGCCATTTCTACTCCACGGGATCCTCCTGACCTAGGGACTGAGCCTATGTCTCTTGAGTCTCTTGCATTGGCAGGCACATTCTTTACAACCAAGCCACCTGGGAAGCATCCCTAATCAAGGAACTGCAAACCAAAACCACAATTAGATATCACCTTAACACCAGTTGGGATGGCTGTTATCAAAACAAAACCTCACAAAGGACAAATGTTGGTAAGGATATGGAGAAAAGGGAACACTTATTGTTTGTGAGCGTGTAAATTCATGCAACTATTATGGAAAACAATATTGAGGTTCCTTAAAATATTAAAAATAGAATTACCATTTGATTCAGTGATTCCATTTCTGGGTATATAACCAATGAAAGTAAAACCAAGATCTCGAAGAGACAGTTGAATGATAGTTGAATGCACTCCCACATTCCTTGCAGCATTATTCATGATAGCCAAGACATGGAAACAACTTAAATATCTGTTGCTATACAAATGGACAAAGGAAATGTGAGATAGGTGTAATGTTATTTAGCCCTGGAAAAAGGAAATTCTGCCATTTGCAGCAACATAGATGGACTTTGACGGTGTTACGCTAAGTGAAATAAGTCAGAAACAAGTTGTGTGTGGAATCAAAAGGATTCAAATTCACAGAAGCAGAGACAGAATGGAGACTGCCAACTGCTAGGGGAGGGGAAAGAGGGGAGGTGTTGGCTAAAGCTTACAAAGTTTATGTTATGCAAAATAAATAAGTTATGCAGATCTACTTTTTACAATGTTACCTTTTTACTGAAGTATAGCTGATTTACAGTGTTGTGCCAGTCTTGACTGTATGGCAGTCATATCACGTGCAGTCATCTCTGACTCTTTGCGACCCCATGGACTACACAGCACGCCAGGCTTCTCTGTCTTTCAGTATCTCCTGGAATTTGCTCAGACTCATGTCCATTGAGGCAATGATGCCATTCAACTATCTCATCCTCTTTGACCCCCTTTTCCTCCTGCCCTCAATCTTTCCCAGCATCAGGGTCTTTTCCAGTGAGTTGGCTCTTCACATTGGGTGGTCAAAGCATTGGAACTTCAGCATCAGCCCTTCCAATGAATACTCAAGGTTGATTTTCTTTAGGATTGCCTGGTTTGATGTAGACATTCGTTTTTTCACATCCTTTTCGATTATGGTTTATCACAGGATATTGAACATATTTCCCAGTGCTATACAGTAAGACCTTGTTGTTTATCCATCATATATATAATAGGTTGCACCTGCTAATCCTGAACTCCCAGCCCTTCCCTCTCCCATAAAGTTTCTGCTATGCAAAATAAGTTCTGGAGATCTATTATTAAGAAAAAGAGGTACCAGGGCTGCTGGGCTTCCTTGAACTTTCTGCAAGGGAACAGGTATAAGCTCTGGGTTTGGAAGAGAATAGTTTTTCCTCTTCATTTAATTTGAAGGAGGGTGGGCTCTAAAATCAAACAGAACTATTGGCTGTGAGCAAGTTATTTAACCTTATATTCTCTTTTCCTTAACATACGGTATTTTTAACATATGATTGTTATGAAAATTGAATAAGATAATATAAAAGGGTAGTTTCCTTGCTGGCTCAGTCAGTAAAGAGTCCGCTTGCAGTGCAGGAGACCCAAGACCTGGGTTGGGAAGATCCCCTGGAGAAGAAAATGGCAACCCACTCTAGTATTCTTGCCTGGGAAATCCCATGGACAGAGGAGCCTGCAGGGTAACAGTCCATGGAGTCGCAAACAGTTGGACACGACTGAGCACCTAAACCACTACCATTGTAAAAAGTTCTCAGCACAGCTCCTAGCTGTAACACAATAAATATTTATTAAAAATTTACTAGTAAAATTAAATTAACTTAGATCGAGTACTTTCAAGCCTACTGAAATTGGACCACAATTCATCAACAGTGGTACCTGGCTAGACTTGGTGAGTACGCATAAACATATAGGACATTATTAGATATCAAGATACACAGGTATCGGATACAGCCTTAGATTTGTTAGTTAAAAAAAAACTTAGAAAAACAGTTTCTTTTTAAAAAGAAAGTTATCTAATAGTGTCTTCAAAATCAGCATCCAGTGGCTGAGAATTGTCTATGCATTATTTTTCTTTGTGTGATAAGATGCTGTGGCCTGTCAACACTGCCAGACCTGTGACCCATCGTTCTATCCAAATGATGTGAATAAGGCTGCTCTGTTGCAGCTGCTGAATGCGTAGAAGTTGCTAGGGTGGCCAGACCATCCTTTGTGTTGCTACTCTATTTACAGCTGTGTTTTAGAATAGGCTACAAATAGCTCAGTGACCTCCATTTGACCCCATGGTCAGCGTTTCCTGAGCATGTAATTGGTTTGGGTAAGTTCAGTGGTACTTTTGAGGCTGCTTGGCCAATATTTGAGTACAGTGACACTTAGGTGTAGCCCCACGATCCTAATAGCCAGTAATCCTTTAGCTAGGATTTACTAAAACAAAGTTTATCTTGCATTTGACTGTATAATGGTTTGATGTTAGTGGTTCAGAGCAAATACAGTGAAAGTCTGCAGTGTATAGGTGTTCCTAAAGCTGCTGATAAATTCTACTGTGTGCGCTAAGTCTCTTCAGTCATGTCTGACTCTAGAAAAATATCCGATGGCTGATGTGTGATGATCCAGTTAGTGTCTGGGGAAGATGGTGGATCTAAAACAGGAGATGGTTTGTTGGCACAACGGTGGCTGTTTCTGAGTTGGTGGTACACCCACTGCAGTAGCGAATCCATATCCAGAGCACTGATGCCTCCATAGGACAGCAGAGTTGAGAAGGCACCTTGTCTCCCAGAGGGCTCTCCTGCTGTATGTAGGAGACTGCCAGGCAGAAGCCAGCAGGGACACAGCTGGACTAGAGCCATCCCCGTGACCTGTGACATAAGCATGAGATTTATGACATATCTCCCCAAATTTCTTGCATGTTCCCCTTACTCAGGAATTCAAAGAAAGGGCTTGGACAAGGCTCAAGCCTCAGCAATTCAGCTATGAGGACTGTAACCATGAGTTGCTGCAGGAGACCATGGAAATACTGTCCACAGCGATTGATGGGACATCCTTCAGGGAAAAATCCTAATAATGAAGGGTCATAGTTCAGCTGGTAAAGAATCAGCCTGCAGTGCAGGAGACCCCGATTCAATTCCTGGGTCAGGAAGATCCACTGGAAAAGGGATAGGCTTCCCACTCCAGTATTCTTGGGCTTCCCTGGTGGCTCAGATGGTAAAGAATCTGCGTGTAATGCAGGAGACCTGGGTTCAATCCCTGGGTTGGGAAGATCCCCCCGAGGTGGGCATGGCAACCTACTCCAGTATTGTCTGGAGAATCCCCAAGGACAGAGAAGCCTGGCGGGCTACTGTCCATAGAGTTGCAGAGTCGGACACAACTAAGTGAATACACACGTCATTCTTACCAGTGTTACATCTTTGGAACTGCTATTCTATCTTAATCTTTTTATCCAGAACATAACTTTGAAGCTTATCTTAAAATTCTCTCGGGTGTCCAGTTTTGCTGTTGCATGTGTTAGCAGCTTCTGTTTACTTTCTCTCTAGGAAGCCACCCTTGATGACATCTTGTTTAGAGGCTTTTTGTTTTTCTCTTTATTGTCTTGTACAAACTCATGTGCATTAGATTCACCTGGAGGGCTCATTGTAACAGACTGCTGGGCCCGGGCTGGACATTTCTATTAAGTTCCCAGGTTACAGTTGCTAGTTAAGGGGCCACATTTTGAGAATAACTGGTCTTACAGAAAGAGGACAAAATCTAACAGTCTGATGCATTGTGAGAGTTCTGCGATAGCTTAAATAAACGTGTGAAAGGATTAAAGAGGTTTAGCTTGATGCTATTCTAACACCTATTAAGATCCTGACACTCCGATGTTTCCCAGTTACAGCCTGTACTGGGAAACTGACAGATGAGCAGGACCTCTCAATGAGATGAGTAGTACAGCTTATTTCAGTTAAATCTTTCCTAGTCTTATTTTCTTTCTAGAAGTGGAATAAAAGGGGGAAATTCAGGTTAAAGTTTATGGCAAAAAGTACCAATACAGTTACAAAGAAGACCAGAGGAGGAAGGTGATAATAACCCAAAGTAACCAAGGGAAGAGAAAAATGAAAAACCCTGACACGTTGGCTGTAGCACAATTCAAGTTTATTCCATTTGTTCTTGCAACACAAAACTTAAACACAGTATTATTTAGCATTCTGATGTACATGAACTAGGATAATATGAGAAACCCAACTGTGTCAAATGTATTACACTGTGGAAAAAATGAACTCAAATATATCAAAATGCACAAAGCACTAGTCTTCCTCCATTACTGCTTAGAAAGATATGATTGTTTCTCCATTTACAAAATAGAATCAGGACAATTTCAATTTTTTAAAATTTTGCATGCAAACACTGCAATTGCTTATGTAGGAGGGCACTCTCACCAGCTTCTTCTATACACAATCGAGTATACAATATTGCATGGAAGAAAACAGCAGCTTAATTGAAGTTTTAGGGGAAAAAAATCAAATAGGTACATATAGATTTGAAATCCATTATTTGGGGGAAGGAAATCAATGAATGAAGGGCCTGCTTGCTGGCAGCTTCCACCCATGGCATCCACCTACTTCTCCTTCAGGCCCCACAGGGTGTAGAAGGTGAGCTGTGCAGAGAACTACTGGGTCGATTCTGGCCGGTGCCGTTAGCTGAACTGTAAGTCTGCAGATGCCAGTCTGAAGCTGCAAGGGGGAATCTGTTAGGATACTAATGTAGCGGGTAAACCACCTGTTTTCACTTGAAATAGTGCATATGAAAAGACTGACTTAATACAAAACTACAGAACATGCAAGATTTTTTTCTGAGATGTTAAATATTACTGCAGTGGAGAACAAAACTTACTTAACCTTTTACTAATGCATGTAGTACCAAAAAAGCAGACAAGGTTTTAGCTTTCTTTACTCAAAATATGAACATTAAGTGTTGTAAATTTCTCTGCCAAGTGGTTCAGAAATACATTATAAATAACCTAGTTAAAAAAAAAGAAACTCTAAACCATCTTGGTCAGTCTATTCTATGTTTATCTGTTATTTTCTCAAGCAACCGCTTCATAATTACGGGGTTTACAAAATGGTTGAGAAAGAAGAGGGAAGGCAAGGTAGCCTCTACTGCATTACAAGGAACACCAGGATAAACTGTACAAAGAATCACATGGTCTCTGGACCAGGTGACTGGAGGAAGCAGACCAGGTTTAGGAATGGTAGAACAGCACACTCTCTACAGTAGCCCACTACAGAAAACACTCGGAAAGTAAAGGTGAAAACTGTGCAGAGAGTAAAAGTCGAGCCTTTTAAATAGCAGTATGCCAAGAAGCAAAAACAAAGATATCAGAACACCTTGTACGCTGACAGTACATACTGATAGAGTGCCCTCCATCTTCAGCGAGGATCACTGTGTTTCAGTTCAGTGATGTCATAAAGCACTAATTACTGACTTCTAATCCAACTCTAATAGCCTGCATCAAGACAGCAGAATTAGCCACAGGTATCAAAGTATTTAAACCAGTATTCTGTGATTGTTTTCTTGGACGCAGGAAAATTCCAGGGTTAGGCTAGTTTTAAGTGAAAAAGCCACAGGATATAAAAAGGGTTCACTGGGGAAAAACACACAAACAAACCCACACATCAACCAACCAATCAGCAACTGGTAAGATTTGTTATTGGCCAGGCTGACTGTTCTTGGTACTAGTTTAACTCTGTTGTTAGGATGCTACATGGCCTTAAAAAATTGTCATTAATTCTTTATTAACCACAGTCTGAATATAAGTCCCTAACCCACCCTCCCCCCACTTTTAAAAATTTGAGGTACATTCAATTATTGCATGACATGGGTTAAGGAAAAATGCTAGTATTTTTAGTAAGCATATATGGATGGCAAATCAAATGAACTTTATATGCAGGACAGCAAATTTAAGGGTATATGTATGTTTTAATCAGCTGTACTGCTCAAGAAATAAACATCAGAAAATGTGTAACTATTTTCTGCAGGTCAGAACACCGTTTTAGGGCACTGTATTTTTAAAAATACAGAATATAATTTGAAGGTGTCCCATTTTATGCAGTGCATAAAAGAGAAAAGAAACAAAAATATATTAGGCAGGTGGGCTGGCATACATTCAGCAGAAGCCTATCAACAACTCTGGGAAACCTGGTGACATGCGTATTTTTAAGAGATGGGTTTAAACTGGTCCGAACAGTAAATCTCACCCCAGTGAGAGCTTTGGTGCAGTAAGTAATCAGCATCCAAGGTGGGTCTGAGAGAGGCATTCCAAAAGAATGTTCCTTGATTCTCCAAACAGAACTGAGGCCAATCTATTCAAACAGCAAATGAAGAAAATCCATAGGTACTAAGACAACTGTTCTCTCTTTATCTAACAGGCTTATGGCTATGTATTCTATTTTTAAATCCCCTTTTACTACCAGCAGGAGTTGGGAAAGTATTTCAATGCTCTATGTCTGAATCTAGAGGAGGGGAAAAAAAAATGCAGACTGGAATGATTTCTCCTTTAGACTTCCAAAATTTGAGATTTTATAAATAAAACTAGTCAGTTTTACCTAAAGATACATGAAATCCATGTGAAGGGGGAGAGTAAACCCAAAGTCCAGCCGTCCAGCAGCGGAGGAGTATGCGCCCCCTCGCCTTAACCGAGCTCTTATATAAGGCTGGAAGTCACCAGGGGAGATTTGGTCACCAACCACAGGCAGCGCTCTTAACTACGCCGGGAAATCCCCACTAGAGTGCATCTTAAGGCAGAAGGCTAGAGCTAATTGCTTGTCTCAGCACCCTAAGTTTCGTCACAGCAGCCACTACTGCTCACACAGATAGGGCTGCCAAATGTATAGTTGGCCTTGGTATAATCAGACCCTCAACACAATCTAATAAATTAGCTAGGGAGCTGAAAAGGTCAAATATTAGCGGTATGTTTTGTCTTTGCTCTCCCATGGGTATCAGTTGTTTGTTTTTTTTAAACTGGAAATGGAAAAGAGGCTGACCTGATCAGGAATCCTAGTAAAAGCCTGATCTTGTTTTTTTTGTTCATTGTTTTGATCATTTTTTTGTTCCTGGTAGTCTGATTTGTTATGAATTTCTCTCTCCCCTCACCCCTCTAAAAGTATTTTAGCTGAAGAAGCTGGCAGATAGAGAGTAACAGACAGACAGGCAGCAGTGTGAGGCCACAGGAGAGTCATTCTTCCAGAGCTGTTAGCCCATCCGTCCATCACTGAAGAAGGGCTTTGATTGCCTGGTTGTCAGTAGCTTCAAAGGCAGTCAGTCCATCGGGACCTTTCACAGTCTTATCGGCACCCTGGAAAACAGAGGAAAGAACCTTTATCATTAAACAAGCCTACAACCAAGAGAAGAGAATGAAAGGCTAGATTACTTGGCACATACAAAACTTCTTTGCTCCTAGAATCTGTTCCACTGAAGGAAAAGCCCCAAGTTGTCAAGGATACAGATTAAGCTGTAAAAGTATCAGATTATTTTTCAGGCACTAGAAATATACAAACTACAAACACAACTTGCCAATAACATAGGCAATGACTGGTTTTTATTTATAATACCCAACCAATTAAGTTTTAAACAGGAAGATTCCTGTGTGTAGTATATAATGAGGGTGGGGAGAGAACACTTTTGCTAAAAAAAGCATTACTGTGACAACACTTTCTTCTTTGCAACACTTTTTGGAGAGTGCATAAATATTACACACGTATTTTTAAAATCTAGAACTTATAAATCTTTTAGACAAATTCCTAGACCATGTATGATACTGGTCATTATACTTGCAAAAACTGAGCAGTAAAGGACTGGAATGTGAGCCCGGAAAGGAGGGTCCCTGTTATACTCCAGAGAGATTCTCTCCAGTTTGCTCCCTTGTGCTTCAGGAGGAGAGTGCTGTTTTGAACATTTTACTTGCAACATGGCACTTCAGTTTTGAGAATGTGTACATATGCTTTGGTTGGTGTCTATTGTTCTTATCCATCTTCCCTTATTAGAATAAAAACTCAATGGAAGTAGAAATCTTATTCATATTATCCACTACTGTGTCCCCAGTATTTAAACAAGTGCCTGGTGCACGGGAGGTGGATTTGCTCCCAAACCATGTCTGAGCTCTCTCGCTCCCAGTGACAGCAACACTCCGCCGTCTGAGGGCTCTCTGACAGCTCCAGCCCAACCAAGATGTATTCACCACATAACCTCTAGCGTCCTGTCCCACCACTGCCAAGGCTCTTCTCTTCCTGAGGCCTACAGAACTGTCTAAACTTGGAGTACATGGTCGTGTAGAGACCAAGGTCAGTCAAATTCACCCGTCTCTGCTCCCATTCATCGTTCCATGTGCTAATCCTCTAGAATGTCTCACCATTCCTAAACCATTCCATACCTTTACATTGCTCGGTTCCATAGGGAATGCCCTGCCCCCTTTCTCTGGGGAACCCCTTCAGTCATTCAACAAATACTGACTGAATGCCTGATGTACAGACACTGTGTAAGGGGCTGGTGGTGATTCAGTCACTAAGTCGGGTCCGACTCTTGTGACCTCGTGGATGGTAGCCAATCAGACTCTCTCGGTGGGATTTCCCAGGCGTAAGGGGCTGGAGAATCAAAGGAAAAACAAGATACACTGCCAGTCTGGCTCGTGTGAGAGACAAACAAATGAACAAATATGATACAATGGGAAGAGAACAAAAAGAGCACTATGCACAGTGGTGAGTGGCCCATAAACCAGAATGGGTGAGGAAGGAGGGTGCAGGAGTCTTTCTGGATGAGGTAATGCTTGAGCTCGGTCTTGATGAGTAAGTACAAGCTGATTAGGTGAGCCAAGAAGGAGATGACAGAAATCCTAGCAAGTGTTAAATTATCACAAAGTCCTACCCATTACAAATATAAAGGTTTGCTTTCTCATTTTCTAAGTGATTTTAACTGCACTATGAGACACATGGAACTTACAGTCAAGTGACAGAGAAATCTGCAAGTGAGAACTTCAATGGCGAGCATGCCAATACAGGTTCAGTTCAGTTCAGTCGCGTCTGATTCTTTGCGACACCATGAATGGCAGCATGCCAGGCCTCCCTGTTCATCACCATCTCCCGGAGTTCACTCAGACTCACGTCCATCGAGTCAGTGATGCCATCCAGCCATCTCATCCTCTGTTGTCCCCTTCTCCTCCTGTCCCCAGTCCCTCCCAGCATCAGAGTCTTTTTCAATGAGACAACTCTTCACATGAGGTGGCCAAAGTACTGGAGTTTCAGCTTTAGCATCATTCCTTCCAAGGAAATCCCAGGGCTGATCTCCTTCAGAATGGACTGGTTGGATCTCCTTGCAGTCCAAGGGACTCTCAGGAGTCTTCTCCAACACCACAGTTCAAAAGCATCAATTCTTCGGCGCTCAGCCTTTTTCACAGTCCAACTCTCAAATCCAGGTTGGTGACAATAATTGGGTCAGTTGTATTCAAAACAAATTCTTAAAAAAATTTTTTTTTACTGAAGTCTAGTTGAAAGACACTATTGTGTTAGTTGTACAGTAAAGTGACTCAGTTATATGTATATACTTTTTTTTCATATTCTTTTCCATTATGGTTTACATGGGACCGTACTGTTCACCATTCTTATACGTACCAGTTTGCATCTGCTAACCCCAAACTCGAAATCCATACCTCTTCCCCATCACTATCCCTTTGCAGCCACCCGTCTGTGTCCCTGTTTCTGCTCCATAGGCAGGTTCATCTGTGTCATATTTTAGATACCAAATATAAAGTGGTATCATACGGTATTTGTCTTTCTCTTTTTGATTTACTTCACTTAGTATGATAATCTTCAGGCCCATCCATGTTGCTGCAAATGGCATACTTTCGTTCCTTTTTATGACTGAGGAGTATTCCACTGTATACACATGCACCACATCTTTACGCATCTGTTGGTGGACCTTTCGGCTGTTTCCGTGTCTTGGCTACTGTGAACAGTGCTGCTGTGAACAGAGCGGGGCATGTGTCTCTTTTAGAATTATAGTTTCGTCTGGCTTGTAAGGCCAGAAGTGGATCATGTGGTGGTTCTATTTTTAACAAAACAATGTTTCTTATTCTTATTGGTAACTGTTTTTATGACTAGCATTGTAAACTGTAATTCTGCATTAACAAAAAGTCAAATATCACAGTGAACATCTGTTGCTTTTTAGCTTTGAAATATTCAGACCCACACGAGTGGGTCCCTGAGGTCTCCATCGTAACTCGAGAGGAATCTGCCTTAACTCGAGAAAAACCAGGAGGTTCTCCCCTCCAGGCGAGATGAGGCCCTTTTCCACTGCGGCGTCTCGAGGGAAATCACACCTTCCCTCTTGAACCTCGAAAGGGTCCTTCACACCCTTGCCGCAACTCAAGAAGTTACCGGGAACATACGTGAACTCCCAGAGTTCACTTCCCTTCTTTTGATGACAGCATCCTAATTTCATTCTAGGAAATCATTTGTCACCATTGTGTGGACTCCTCAAACTATAACTTAAGGTGCCAGGTACTTTTCTTGCCAACCATCAGAGCAGGACACTCACTTCTGGATTTCGAATCTTGACTGAAAAGGGCAAAAGAAAGGCAACAAGAAGTCAGAGCTCACTTATTTCTGTGGCTTCACCCAGAAAAGGCAGCAGAGAAGTCTCTCCTATCTAAAGTCTCACAGCTGGCATAGTTCTGGCCTCTTCTCAGCCCAGTACTCCAACTTGCCAACTGATTCTATGATTAGTCCAATTATCTTCTACTTGTAAGAGTCAAATTCTGCTATTTGCAATCCCCAAAATCTGGCTGATAAAAGTATTTAAAATCTTATATAAGCCATCTCTTTTTTCCTAATTATAACACAAACTAATCACAGAAGACACACCAAAAAAGCCCCCATAATACTCATTATTCTATAAGCCAGATACAACTAACATTAACATTCTAGTTTTCTATCTACTCTTATGTCCTAAATATGTATGTGCATGTACCGCTTTTAAAAATAAATGAGTAACCATAAGAGAAACAGAGTGACTCTTACACCACATGAAAGAAGCTTTAAGATAAAGAAGTATTACCAGAGACAAAGAGGGACATTTCGTATTAAAAGGCTTAATATTTAAAATTTAAAAATAAAACCAAGAAAACAATTCCATTTACGATAGCATCAAAAACAAATGTTAGGAATAAGTTTAATTAACTCAAACCAGTTCTTCTAAAAGTGATAAAGCAGTTCTGTCAACATGGAAAAAGATATTAAAAGAAAATGATTTTTGGTAGCTGATTGGAGAACTTAAGAAATATCTGGCCTCATCCCTTCCTCGAGGAAACCATTTTCAATCAATTGTTATTAGTTCTAAGGATTGTTTCATGGCTGTAACTAATACACTCATGCCACTGGAGTTATTAACTTTAGATATTACCTTCTGATTCCCCACTACACAGATGCGGCTCTAGCACACTACCACCTCTACCCCAGATCCTCCCAATTTCTTATACTTAAAAATAGCAGTTTTGTTTCTCTGTAAATTTGTGATGTATTTATTTAAACCTATGTTTCTTGTTCCATCAATTCTGACAGTATCTCTGCTTTGTAAGATACTTTATCTGCCTTCACTCATTCCTCACACCCAAATGAGCTTTGAGATTCATATGAATAATACAGTATTTGTCTTTCTCCAATATATCTCACTTAAGACAATGCCCTCAAGGCCTCTCTGTTGCAAATGGCAGGATTTTTTTAAAAATAGCTGAATAATATTCCATTGCAATGTATATGTGTATATATATACACCCACACACACATATATCACATTTTCTTTATTCACACAGGTTATTTTCAAGCCTTGGTCACAGTAAATAATGCTGCAGTGAACACAAGGTACAGATATCTTTTTGAGTTAGGATTTCTGTTTCCCTCAGATAAACACCCAGAAGTAGAACTGCTGGATCATACAGTAGTCCTATTTTTAATTTCTGAGGCCCCTCCATACTGTTTTCTACAGAGGCTGCACCAACTTACACCCTGCCAATAGTGCACTGCTGCTACTGCTAAGTCACTCCAGTCATGTCCGACTCTGTGCGGCCCCATAGACAGCAGCCCACCAGGCTCCTCTGTCCCTGGGATTCTCCAGGCAAGAACACTGGAGTGGGCTGCCATTTCCTTCTCCAATGCATGAAAGTGAAAAGTGAAAGTGAAGTCGCTCAGTCGTGTCTGACTCTTAGCGACTCCATGGACTGTGGCCCACCAGGCTCCTCCGCCCACGAGATTTTCCAGGCAAGAGTACTGGAGTGGGGTGCCAGTGCCTTCTCTGGCCAATGGTGCACAAGGGTTCCCTTTTTTCCACATCCCTGCCAACACCTACTGTTTCTTATATCCGTGATAACAGCCATTCTAATAGGTATGAGGTGACAATTCATTGTGGTTTTGATTTGGACTGCAAGGAGATCCAACCAGTCCATTCTGAAGGAGATCAGCCCTGGGATTCCTTTGGAAGGAATGATGCTTAAGCTGAAACTCCAGTACTTTGGCCACCTCATGCGAAGAGTTGACTCATTGGAAAAGACTCTGATGCTGGGAGGGATTGGGGGCAGGAGAAGGGGACGACCGAGGATTAGATGGCGACTAATTAGATGACGACTGAGCGACTGAACTGAACTGATGATTACTAACTGATTAGATGACGACTGAGCGACTGAACTGAACTGATGATTACTAATGTTGAGGAACCTTTTAATGTACCTGCTGGCCATGTGAATATCTTTTGTAAAAAGTATCTATTCAGATCCCCTATCCATTTTAAAATAAGATTTTTTTAACTGAGTTTTTTTTCCCGGTTATGTGAATATTTTGTTTTGGGTATTAACCCCTTATCATATATATGATTTGCAAATAATTCTCTCCCATTCTATAGGTTGCCCTTTCATCTTGTTGATGGTTTCTTTTGTTTTGTGCCAAATTCAAAAACTTATCACCAAAATGAATGGCAAGGAGCTTATCATCCATGTTTTTTTCCCTCGAAGTTCCATGGTTTCAGGTCTTAAAGTCTTTAATCCATTTTGAGTCAATTTTGTCTGTGGTGTAAGATAGTGGTCCAGTTTCATTCTTTCGCATATACCTGTCCACTTTTCAATATCATTAATTGACCACACTGTCCTTTGCCGATTGTATATTCTTAGCTGCTTAACGGTAAATTCATTGACCGTGTGTATATCAGTTCAGTTGTTCAGTCGTGTCCGACTCTTTGTGACCCCATGGACTACAGCACACCAGGCTTCCCTGTCCATCACCAACTCCCAGAGTTTACTCAAACTCATGTCCATTGAGTGGGTGATGCCATCCAACCATCTCATCCTCTGTCATCCCCTTCTCCTGCCTTCAATCTTTTCCATCAGGGTCTTTTCCAATGAGTTGATTCTTTGCATCAGGGGGCCAAAGTATTGGAGTTTCAGTTTCAGCATCAGTCCTTCCAATGAATATTCAGGACTGATTTCCTTTACGATGGACTGGCTGGACCTCTGTGCAGTACAAAGGACTCTCAAAAATCTTCTCCAACACCACATTCAAAAGTATCAATTCTTCGGCGCTCAGCTTTCTTTATAGTCCAACTCTCACATCCACACATGACCACTGGAAAAACCACAGCTTTGACTAGATGGACCTTTGTTGGCAAAGTAATGTCTCTGCTTTTTAATATGTTGTCTAGGTTGGTCACAACTTTTCTTCCAAGGAGCAAGCGTCTTTTAATTTCATGTGTGTGTATACACACACACACACACACACACACGGGTTTATTTTTGGGTTCTCTATTTTCTCTTCCACTGATCTATGTACCTGGTTTTATATCAATACTGTACTGTTTTGATTCTTGTGCATGTATGCTCAGTCCTGTCCGACTCTTTGTGACCCCATGGACATAGTCTACCAGGCTCCTCCGTCCATGGGATTTCCCAGGCAAGAATACTGGAGTGGGTTGCCATTTCCTACTCTTCGTAACTCAGGGATTGAACTCACATCTCCTGTGTCTCCTGCATCAGCAGGGAGATTTATTACCACTGGGCCACCAGGGAAGCAATTTTGCTTCCTACATATTTGTAATATAGTTTGAAATCAGGAAGCGTGACACCGCTAGCTTTGTTCTTTTTTCTCAAGATTGCTTTGAGTATTCAGGATCTGCAGTGGTTCCATACAAATTTTAGCACTGTTTAATCTATAAAAATTGCCATTGGAATTCTGATAGAAACGCCATTAAAGCTTCTTTGGGCAGTATGGACATTTTAACAATATTAATTCTGCCACTGCATGAACACAAAGTATCTTTCCATTTATTTGTGTCTTCTTCAATATGTTTCATCAATGTAGTTTTCAGCATATGAATGAGTCTTTTGCCTTCTTGGTTAAACTTACTCCTAGGCATTTCATTCTTTTTGATGCATTATTTTAAATGGAAGTTAAATTCTCTTATAATTTGTAATTAGTATACAGAAACACAACAGATTTTTGGATATTGGTTTTGTATCCTGATACTTAACTGAATTAGGTGAACAGTTCTAACAGTTATTTTAGTGAAGTCTTTAGGGTTTTCTATAATATATGTTGTGTCACTGGTAAATAGAGAACATTTTACTTCTTCCCTTTCAAACTGGATACCTTTTATTTCTTTTCTTCTCTAACCACTCTGGCTAGGGTCTTCCAGTACTATGTTAAATAAGCGGTGTGAGTTGGCATCCTCATCTCATTCATTATCTTAGAGGAAAAGCTTTGTTTTTCGCAGTTGAGTATGATATACAGGTTGTGGTCATAATATAGCCTTTGTTATGCTGTGGTACATTCCCTCTCCATCTGGTTTATTGACTGTTTTCATTATGAATGAATGTTAAATTATGTCAATGCTTTTTCTGCATCTACTGAAATAATCATATGATTTTTATCCTTCCTTGTTATTGCATTATATCACAATGATTGATCTGCAGATTCTGAATCATCCTTGTGTCCCTGGAATAATCTGATCATGGAGTATGAACCTTTTAATGTATTGCTGAATTTGGTTTGCTGACATTTCGTTGAGGATTTTTGTATCTATGTTCATCAGGGATACTGGCCTACAATTTTCTTGTCGCATCCTTGTCTGGTTTTGGATGAGGAAATGCTGGCCTTGTAAAATGAGACTGGAAGTGGTCCCATCTGTACTGATGTTTTTGGGAAGAGTGTGAGAAGGACTGATATTAACTCTTCTAAATGTTTGGTAGAACTCACCAGTAAAGCTATCTGGTCCTGAATACTGATAGATTTTTACAGTTAAAATATAAAAACAATGCTTAAATTACTTCTGGGTGGACAAAGATGTCACACAAAAAAAGAAAACTACAGGCCAATATCACTGATGAACATATAGATGCAAAAATCCTCAACAAGTCTAGCAAACAGAATCCAACAACATATTAAAAAGATCAGATACATCATGACCAAGTGGGCTTTATCCCAGGGATGCAAGGATTCAATATTTGCAAATCAATCAATGTGATACACCACATTAACAAACTGAAAGAGAAAAACCATATGATTATCTCAACAGATGCAGAGAAAGCCTTTGACAAAATTCAATACCCATTTATGATAAAAACTCTCCAGAAAGTAGGCACAGAAGGAAAATACCCCAACATAATAAAAGCCATATATGATAAACCCACAGCAAACATTATCCTCAATGGTGAAAAACTGAAAGCAAAGAATTATCTCAAAAAATATACAAGCAGCTCATGCAGCTCAATACCAGAAAAATAAATGATCCAATCAAAAAATGGGCCAAAGAACTAAACAGACGTTTCTCCAAACAAGGCATACAGATGGCTCAAAAACACAAGAAAACATGCTCAACATCACTCATTATTACAGAAATGCAAATCAAAACCACAATGAGGTACCATCTCATGCCAGGCAGAATGGCTGCCAACAAAAAGTCTACAAACAAATGCTGGACAGGGTGTGGAGAAAAGGGAACCCTCTTACATTGTTGGTGGGATGCAAACTAGTACAGCCACTATGGAGAAGAGTGTGGAGATTCCTTAAAATACTTGAAAATAGAACTGCCGTATGACCCAGCAATCCCATTCCTGGGCACACACACTGAGGAAACTAGAATTTAAAGAGACACGTGTACTCTAATGTTCATCGCAGCACTGTTTACAATAGCTAGGACATGGAAGCATAGGCTGTATATTGTCACCCTGCTTATTTAACTTACATGCAGAATACATCATGAGAAACGCTGGGCTGGAAGAAGCACAAGCTGGAATCAAGATTGCTGGGAGAAATATCAATAACCTCAGATATGCAGATGACACTACCCTTATGGCAGAAAGTGAAGAGGAACTAAAAAGCCTTTTGATGAAAGAGAAAGAGGAGAGCGAAAAAGTTGGCTTAAAGCTCAACATTCAGAAAACAAAGATCATGGCATCTGGTCCCATCATTTCATGGGAAATAGATGGGGAGACAGTGGAAACAGTGTCAGACTTTATTTTTTTGGGCTCCAAAATCACTGCAGATGGTGACTGCAGCCATGAAGTTAAAAGACGCTTATTCCTTGGAAGGAAAGTTGTGACCAACCTAGACAGCATATTCAACAGCAGAGACATTACTTTGCCAACAAAGGTCCGTCTAGTCAAGGCTATGGTTTTTCCAGTAGTCATGTATGGATGTGAGAGTTGGACTGTGAAGAAAGCTGAGAGCCGAAGAATCGATGCTTTTGAACTGTGGTGTTGGAGAAGACTCTTGAGAGTCCCTTGGACTGCAAGGAGATCCAACCAGTCCATTCTAAAGGAGATCAGTCCTGGGTGTTCTTTGGAAGGAATGATGCTAAAGCTGAAACTCCTCATGTGAAGAGTTGACTCAATGAAAAAGACTGTGATGCTGGGAGGGATTGGGGGCAGGAGAAGGGGACGACAGAGGATAAGATGGCTGGATGGCATCACCGACTTGATGGATGTGAGTCTGAGTGAACTCCAGGAGTTGGTGATGGACAGGGAGGCCTGGCGTGCTGCGGTCCATGCGGTCACAAAGAGTCGGACACGACTGAGCGACTGAACTGATAGAATATAACCACTATGCTGCTGCTGCTACTGCTAAGTCGCTTCAGTCATGTCCGACTCTGTGCGACCCCACAGGTGACAGCCCAACAGGCTCCCCCATGCCTGGGATTCTCCAGGCAAGAATACTGGAGTGGGTTGCCATTTCCTTCTCCAATGCATGAAAGGGAAAAGTGAAAGTGAAGTCGCTCAGTCCTGTCCGACGCTACTTCAAATACAACTAACGAGACAGCAACAAAAATTCAATATAATCATAAAGTACATTATCATGGATCTATAACCACTAAATAAAAACTTAGAAACCGTGGTTTGATATATTCAACTCACTTTTGGAAAGAGAGCGAGTTAGAATCAAATACAAAATGAATGCCTGAATGAATATATCTGGTATTAAATGTCCCACAGGACTCTTAAAATGTAAAGGAACAAAGCAGTTCTTTGTCCTCTCCCTTTAACCACTCGACTAACTCTTATTCAACTGTTATTCTCTGTGAAGCCCATCTGGAATTTTCCAGACAGTGACTTGGCTTGGCTTCTCTCCTCCTGTATGCAACGGCATGTTGTTGACCACACTTCAAGGCAGACACTGTAGCTTGGCTTATCTAAAGTCTAGTACAGCCCCCTTTTTTCCTGTGCTTTCCTCCCCTACAGAGAAGAAATTGAATCCCCAGACTCTCTTAAAGCTGTAAGTGGCCCTCTGGCACAGAGCTGGCCTCTCCTGTGGACAGCTTTCTTTCTCCATAAAGCCCCAGGGATGAGAGAATCCTTAGTTGTCTTGAGACAATAGGGACTAGGGGAGACAGGGGAGAAGAGAGTGTGAGATGCTAAGGACAAGGGGAGCCAGTCATTCAGCCTTGGACTGTCATACCTTCAGGCCACTTTTCTTTGAGATATAACTGACATAGAACATGACACTAGGTGTACAATATGATGATTTGATATATGGATATACTGCAAAATGATTACCACAATAAGATTAGTCAATATCTACCACTACACAGAGTTACAAAGTTTTTTCCTTAGGATGAGAACTTGTAAGATTTACTCTCTTAATAACTTTCAGATGTAAAATACAGTATTGTTAACTATAGTTACTATGTTTTATGTTACATCCCCAGGCCTTATTTATCTGATAATTGTAAACTTGTATCTTTTGAACCCTCCCACCTCTGGCAACCATCAACATCATTTGTTCTCTGTATTTTTGAGTTTTGTTTTAGATTCCACATGTAAGTAAGATCATATGGTATTTTTATCTGACTTATTTCATTCAGCATAATGCCTTCAAGGTCCCTCCATGTTGTTACAAATGGAAAGGATATACTGTACAACACAGGGAATATAGCCAATATTTCATAACTATAAATGGAATACAACCTTAAAAAAATTGTGAATCACTGGATGGACCCAGAGATTATCCTAAATAAAGCAAGTCAAAGACAAACATTATATGGTATCACTTACATGTGGAATCTGAAAAACAGTACAAATGAACTTATATATAAAACAAAAACAGATTCACAGACATAGAAAACAAATTTGTGGTTACCAAAGTGGAAGGGTAGGGGAAGGATAAGCTGTCACAGATGAACACTACCATATATAAACAAGGGTTTATATTCAGTATCTTATAATAACCTATAACGGAAAAGAATTTAAAAAGAACAGATATACACATATATATGTATAATCACATCATTTTTCTGTACACCTGAAACAAACACAATATTGTAAATCAACTATACTTCATTCAAAAAAATATACCATACACCTGTAACTTATACAACATTGTACAGCTATATTAAAAAAAAAAAAAATCAAGCAGGTGGTGTGGATCAAGGACATACTGAACCTGACTGTGAATCCCAATTCTACCCTGAAGTAGCTGTGTGACTTTAGGCAATCGTTAACCTCTCTGCAGATGTTTTATTTGCTTTACAATCTGTAAATAAAATGGTAAGGCTTACATGATCCCTGCACAAAGTCCTCCATCAAAAATTCTGTTAATCTCTCTTAAAAATAAGAGTTAAATAGTGGAATATTATTCAGCCACAAAAAGGGGAAGCCACTTTCTTGTTTAAATGTCTATAGCAGGAGTTTTGTTACAGTTGAACTCCACTTCTCTTAAGAGTATTTGTCACAGTCTTTAATTATCTGCTAACTGTGCTTTATTGGCTGTCAAGTCACAGGTGGTGGTTTAGTCACTCAGTCATGTTCAACTCAGACAATCCTGTGGACTGCAGCCTGTCAGGCTCCCCTGTCCATGGAATTCTCCAGGCAAGAATACTGGAGTGGGTTGTCATTTCCTTATCCAGGAGATCGTCCCAACCCAGGAATCAAGCCCGGGGAAGTCATAGGACCAGGTATTAAATCTCTCTTTGCTAACTTCAGGGCCATGCACCCCATCTGCCTCTCTAAACAATGTGCTAAACAAGCAACAGGAAATGGCATGTATGAACGACAATACTTGCGAGGACTTCTAATTTATGTGGTGGGCTGTGTTGCTATTTTAACCTTTTAGTTTGAAAAAAAAAAAACAAAAACTGATTCTTATAACCTCCATTAACTCTTAAAGAGAAAAGTAGCCACCCCAACCTATTTACATAACAAAAGCTAACAAATGAAGTCCCTTCTCCACCCCCGGAGCAATGAGACACATTCTGTGTTTCACTGTACTTCTCATTTGGAGACAGTGACTACAGTTCATTTTCAGCTGCATATATAATGATCTTGGATTTGTTCTTATGTTACAGCTCTGACGTCAAAGTAGTGGGGCTTGAATCCTCATTCTCCTCCTAATGAGCTGTGTGATCCTGGGAAAGCTTCCCAATGCTTGGCGCCTCAGTTTCCCCATCTGTAAAATGGGGGATTAAAAATTGTACCCACTTCATTGGGATTACTGTGATGATTAAATGAATCAATATGTGTAAAGCACTTAAATGACATTTCTTAGGTATAAGTACTGTTTTAACTAGGAGCTAATTCATTTACTTTCTCATCAACTCTATGTGGTAAGTACTAGCCCCATGTCTCACAAGAGAACATTCAGGCTGAGACGATGAGGAATTTATTTAAAGCCATAAAGTTATTAAAGAGAACTGAAAGCCAAACTTGGAGGTGTGTGACATCACAGCACACACTTTATGTCACTAACAGAAACTGTCTAAAATAATGATGCACTCCAGTGTGAAAGAGCTAAATAGGTAAAAAAAAAAAAAAAAAAAAACCTTACAAAGGACATACTTGTGGATGAGATTTGTAAGGTATATCAAAACAGTATAACAACTGGTTTCTACAGTATCTGGGGGGTACTTTTCTAGCTATATCAAGCCTGCTAGTTCTTTCCCTATGCAGTTTCTTAAAATAAGGCAATTCAGAAAAGGTATTGCTCAGTTCTTTGCAGGTCACTAGTCCTAAAAATTTTTTTGAAACTAAACTTGCCCATGTTATATGGGAAAGAACGTTGGGGGTTAAAGCAATAATCAATAATATGTGTGCTTTGAGAATAAGCAAAACTATTTAGATTTTACCAGGAGTGGAATAGTGAGTAATTTGAGTAAAAAAATGTTTCTACCTACCACACATCTAGCTGTTTAAGCTGAAAAGGGGTTGACTTCTAAGCCCTTGTATCTTGATTCTCAATTTAAGCAGCAGAATCTGTACCACAGACACCTCTTTTGACAATGCTGCTATTTGAGAGGGATATTCAAATTTTATTATCAACTAGCTGCTTGAGTTTTTTCAAGTACAGCATAGAAAACATTGAGCAAAATTTTCAGCATTATCAGGTAAGGTGCTTTTCTAATATTAGCAGTTTTAGTACTTTTTATTCTCTACAGCAGTTGTACATAAGATGTTAATCATTTTAACTTCCTTTTTATAAAAGGAAGGCCATTGAGTAAATCTGTTTTTCACTCATTTATCCACACAATGAACATACAGTGGTCTGAATCAGCTGTGCATCAGAGTTGCACAAACATCAGTGGTTACATATTTCTCTTGAAAGGTTACAGGAGACATCCTAAGGAGGTAAATTCTGTGACACAGTGTAAAGCAGAGAAATAATGGCAAACAAAAAGTCAAGTTTATTTTGGACTTTTCTCTCAGATATAGCTTAGTATGCTAAATGTCTCTACCAACAAATGAATTTATAATAAGTATACTGTCAGCTTGATTCTGTAATAATAAAACTAATTATGTTTAAAAACTCATTAAATTTTATAAGATTTGTGATTCTCTGATGCTAGGGTGTCTTTTCTCTTTATTTGTTTAAAAGAATTCTTATTTAATAGGAGGTTGAGTGGTCATTTTTAATACCAGTATATCGCATATCAGGGGCAGAGTATAAACATACATTAGAGTAATGAATGCTTATCTGTCTGAATTCTAAATGATAGTAAACTTAAATGTTACTTTGATGTTAAGTATTTCCCTTTTCCCCACAATACCCTAGAGTGGATTATTTAGAAACAGTTTTCTTGACAAGACTTCTTAAAATCTTTTATTGTCAAAAGAATTACATAAATTATAAAGAATTTTAGTAAGTATAAATATAGAAATCTGATATATATTAAATACTATACTAGAGTAGAGGAAATGTTTAATATTAGACGAAATGTCTAGCCTGATAGTGTATTAATGTTACAGGCAAACAATTACTTCTCACAGAGAACTGTTTTTTTTTTAACCACACAGAAATTAGATGCTGCCAAATTATATGTAACTGTGAAAAATAAATGAAATTTAGACTTACAAATATCCATCAGCTATAACATAGTTCAAGAGTACCATTTTGTGATTAACTCTCTTCTACATAATGTGTGCCTGCAACATTACTATTATTCAGGTATTTGAGATTTTAGTCAGAAAGTCAGTAATATTTTTATACATCTTTTAAATATCTTTTATTTCAAAAGTTTCCTGTTAAGATTTTTTTCGGGCAAAAAAAAAAAAAAAAAGAATCTTATTCAACTGTGAGATAATTACAATTTAAAATGACAGGTGCTTACACGGTCTGTTTCTGCTTTCATAACACTAGGTCGAGGTCTGTTAGGTTTGGTCTTTTCAGTGCCTCTGGGGCCGCTGCCGCTTCTGCTTCACACCCTCACACGGGCTTCTTACACCCTAAGACTACTCTACTCCCCAGGATGCTGCTGGAGCCTGAATTTTTAATCTGTTTCATCTGTCTCCTTTCACCAGTTTTACCACTGTTTCTCAGGTACTCTGGATTTGGTGAGTACCAGGAGTTTTGTTCATTTTCCTTGAATCTTATTTAGTATTATTTAGCAGTTCTATAGTTTTAGCTTATATTTTTAAACATTCATGTTCATTTTATATTTCAATATTTGTTTTTATTCACATAGTAATTTCTTGCATATTCATTTTTACATCTCAGTCTTCTCCTTTGGATTTAATTTGCTTCTTCACTTGTTTGTTGCTCAAGGGTGCTGACCACTTCTGGGCTTCAAGCTGCCTTGGATCGATTCCTAACTTGCAACTGTCCTCTCTTGCTTATGTTTGAGAATGCCTTCTTCAGCTTCATCTCACCTGCTTTCTGTCTCTCAAGGATAATTTAAGAGATAATTTAAACCATCCCATCTTATGGTTTAAAGCAGATGTCGATTCATTTATTTTAAAAAACCTCTTTTCTATTATCAGAGGGTTAAAGGGGGATACCCTGGCACATGCTCAGACCTCAGTCTTGAAGTGAAAGGCTCACAAGTGTTGATCTCTACACTTTTTTTCCAATCATGAGTGTAACAATAAAAAATCAGGCCAAATACCTTTTACCTGCAGAAAGATAATCATTTCTCATAATTGTCCATGATGATAAGTCTGAAAAAGAACTCTTGAGGAGAAAGAACATGTGTGGAGTCATATCTTGGAAAAAATCTTGATTCCATTACTTTCTGTTAGACTTTAGGAAGTTGTTTAACTTCCTTTTATGGTCACCTTATGTATTTGGAGATTACATAAACAAAAGTTATATTTTCCATAGATGTTAGCTTCTTTTTTTGCTATATGGATAATAAAGAATTAAACATCTTAAATTCCTACTTGTGTCATAACTTCATCTTCTACTGCATTAAAATAAAAATTGTCCAGTAAATGGCATAGCTTTTAATATAAAATCAAATCACGTAGTTTGATTTTATACATTCTAGCAACTTTTCTGTTTTTGTAATTTTTGTCTTTACCATTACTTGTGGTCATATTGAGTTTTAAAATATTATTTCGGCTTTTCCCTTATGCTAATGATGTACCAGGGGAATAATATAGTTGACCCTCTGTGTAGCTGAAAATCCATTTGTAACTTATAGCTGGCTCTTCATATCTGCGGTTCCTCTGCATTTGTGGATTCACCCAACCATGCATCTTGCAGTATATTCAGCATTTACTACTGAAAAAAATCTGCATGTAAGTGTGCTGGTTCAATACAAACCTTTGTTGTTCAAGAATCAGTTGTATATTAGAGCTGTCAACAAATCTGGAAAACTCCTAAACTATGTACTTTCAAATGAATTCATAGTAATTGATAAGGATTCTAACTTTGATGAAAAGAAGGACAAACCAGATTACATAATATAAACTCTGACTGGACTTTAAATAAATGCACTGGAATAGCCTTATTTTAGTTAATTAAGGATTTTTGAAAGAGTATAATTTCCTCCTTTAAAACTTTTGTTAACAGAACTACTGGGTATCCATTAAGCTTATGAAAAAATAAAATCAACATAATTCTGAAAAAAAAAAAAAAAACAAACCAACACAACATTGTATTACAATGCTTTAAAAAGGTAATATGTTTATTTCAAAAACATAAAATCCTTCTTTCATCTAAAATAACAACTCTACATGGTTACAACTGGTTTGCCATCAATACAGACACCACTGAATGTCACTTATTTAGCTACAAAAATTAAGGCTCAGATATAATGAAAGGACAAAATTACAGGCACAAATAAAATTAAAAACTACTTTAAAGTCAGGAAACTCAACTTATAACTGATAATTCAGAAATATAGTATATATCTATGAAGACCCTTCTGGGATAACATATAATGGATTCTCATACATTCAAATCAAGCCAGCTTTTCAGGAAATTATCCAAGTAGAAGATTTAAGGTCTTAATGACCTACAGCACAGTGTTTTGGGAATAAGAAATATGGAACAATGGTCTGTGCTCTAGCTATCTTAAGAGTAAACCCTTCTTGTTTTGTTTGTCCTAGGTGGAAAAAAGCTAAAGTTGAACGGTTCTATGAAGACCTAAGTGACCTTTTAGAACTAACACCCAGAAAAGATGTCCTTTTCATTATAGGAGACTGGAATGCAAAAGTAAGAAGTCAAGAAACACCTGGAGTAACAGGCAAATTGGCCTTGGAGTACAGAATGAAGCAGCGCAAAGGCTAATAGAGTTTTGCCAGGAGAACAAACTGGTCATAACAAACACTCTTTTCCAACAACACAAAAGAAGACTCTACACATGGACATCACCAGATGGCCAACACCGAAATCAGATTGATTATATTCTTTGCAGCCAAAGATGGAGAAGCTCTATACACAGTCAGCAAAAACAAGATGGGGAGCTGACTGTGGCTCAGATCTTGAAGACAGTAGGGGAAACCACTAGACCATTCAGGTATGACCTAAATCAAATCCCTTATGATTATACAGTGGAAGTGAGGAATAGATTTAAGGGCCTAGATCTGATAGATAGAGTGCCTGATGAACTATGGACGGAGGTTCATGACCTTGTACAGGAGACAGGGATCAAGACCATCCCCATGGAAAAGAAATGCAAAAAAGCAAAATGGCTGTCTGGGGAGGCCTTACAAATAGCTGTGAAAAGAAGAGA
>SJYT01039491.1:92273-103611 GCA_006410635.1 Cephalophus harveyi
ACAGAGTGGTTCCAAATAGGAAAAGGAGTCTGTCAAGGCTGTATATTGTCACCCTGCTTATTTAACTTCTATGCAGAGTACATCATGAGAAACACTGGGCTGGCTGAAGCACAAGCTGGAATCAAGATTGCCAGGAGAAACATCAATGACCTCAGATATGTAGATGATACCACCCTTAAGGCAGAAAGTGAAGAAGAACTAAAAAGACTCTGATGAAAGTGAAAGAGCAGAGTGAAAAAGATGGCTTAAAACTCAACATTCAGAAAACTAAGATCATGGCATCTGGTCCCATCACTTCATGGCAATTAGATGGGGAAACAGTGAAAACAGTGACAGACTTATTTTGGGGGGCTCCAAAATCACTGCAGATGGTGATTGCAGCCATGAAATTAAAAGACACTCATTCCTTGGAAGAAAAGTTATGACCAACCGAGATAGCATATTGAAAAGCAGAAACATTACTTTGCCAAGAAAGGTCCATCTAGTCAAAGCTATGGTTTTTCCAGTAGTCATGTATGGATGCGAGAGCTGGACTATAAAGAAAGCTGAGCACTGAAGAATTGATGTTTCTGAACTGTGGTGTTGGAGAAGACTCTTGAGAGTCCCTTGGACTGCAAGGAGATCCAACCAGTCCATCATAAAGGAAATCAGTCCTGAATATTCATTGGAAGGACTGATGCTGAAGCTGAAACTCCAATACTTTGGCCACCTGATGCAAAGAACTGACTCATTGGAAAAGACCCTCATGCTGGGAAAGATTAAGGCGGGAGGAGAAGGGGACGACAGAGGATGAGATGGTTGGATGGCGTCACCAACACGATGGACATGAGTTTGAGTATACTCCGGGAGTTGGTGATGGACAAGGAAGCCTGGAGTGCTGCAGTCTATGGGGTCGCAAAGAGTCCCGACACGACTGAGCGACTGAACTGAACTGCTTCACTGACTGCACGAAAGCCTTTGACTGTGTAGATCACATAAACTGTGGAAAATTCTTCAAGAAATGGGATTACCAGACCACCTTACCTGCCTCCTGCGAGACCTGTACGCAGGTCAAGAAGCAACAGTTTGAACCAGACATGAACAATGAACAAACTGGTTCCAAATTTGGAAAGGAGTATGTCAAGACTGATTGTCACCCTGTTTAACTTACAGGCAGAGTACATCATGCCAAATGCTGAGCTGGGTGAGGCACAAGCTGGAATCAAGATTATCAATAACCTTAGATATGCAGATGATACCACCCTTATGGCAGAATGTGAAGAGGAACTAAAGATTAAGGTGGGGAAACAATGGCAGTGACACATTTTATTTTCTTGGGCTCCAAAATCACTGTGGTCGGTGACTGCAACCACAAAATTAAAAGACACTTGCTCCTTGAAGAAAATGACAAACCTAGACAGTGTATTAAAAAAGCAGAGACATTACTTTGCCTACAAAGTTCTGTATAGTTTTTCCAGTAGTCACGTAGGGATGTGAGAGCTGGATAATAAAAAAGGCTGAGTGCCGAAGAACTGATGCCTTCAAACTGTGGTGCTGGAGAAGACTCTTGAGTCTCTTGGACTGCAAGGAGATCTAACCAGTCAATCTTAAAAGAAATCAACCCTGAATATTCACTGGCCAAGTCATTCAAAAAGACCCTGATGCTAGAAAAGACTGAAGGCAGGAGAAGGGGATGACAGAGGATGAGATAGTTGGATGCCAGCGCTGACTCAAGGGACATGAGTTTGAACAAACTCTGGGAGATGGTGAAGGACAGGGAAGCCGGGCACGATGCAGTCCATGGGGTCATAAAGTCCGACACAAGTGAGCGACTGAACAACAACAGAGCTCCTTATACAGTAAATTAACACATTAGTAGAAAGAAGGTGTATAAAATACTTAATATCACTGGAGACTGGGTGAGAGCTCTAATTCTACTACTGAGTTGTAGGACCTTAGACTACTTTCTAAATTTTTGTTTTCTTCCCATTTTTACTCCCATCTATAAAATAGGACTAAAAACATACCTCACTGGATTTTAGTGTATCATCAAATGAAATAATCCATGCAAAGTATCTAACACAGTACTAGACAAGGTAGTATGTTTAATAAAGGTTAAGTATTATTGCTGTGGATTGATTCACACTAGTTCTAAAAGACTATCCAAAATTAGGTTAATGAAGGTTCAGAATAACGGCTGAAATATAAAGATATGACTTATTATACTTTATATTCAGAAACAAATGTAAAAGTAAGGCCAACCTGGAGTACCAGCTTAATCTTTATTCACAACTGCAGAAATGTGAGGCTTTGAGGCAAAGAAGTATTGCTTAAAATGATTTAGATAAAACTAGTTTTCCTTTCACTTCCTTTCCATTATTAATGTTAATATTAACTGGAGAGGATTAACTAGATAGACCTTTTTAGTGGAACAAAGTAAAGAAATAACTGCAGTAAGTAGTCAGTAAGACAGCTTTGTCAAAAGTTGTTTTCCTGAATTAAAATATGTGATACCGTCCTTCTCAACTTGGTATAAGTGTGCAAAAGGCATATGAAAAAGAACAGTTGTGAGTTTAAACTCCCCTTTATCCCTGCAGATGCTGCCTTTACAATTCTTATTTTAGCAGACAAAAATGACAATACTGGAAAGGCTTAGTGTGACTGACAGGAAAGAAAGCATCTTCTTCTGCAGGCCTTTGAGGACTCTATAGTACTAAATACCTATATTGGGAAAGTAGAAAGGTCTCAAATTAACCATCTTTGTCCTTCTACAGTAAGAAAATGCATGGGAAAAAGAAATATGGAAATCTCTGTACCCTGCTGCAAACCTGAAAATGCTCTAAAAAATAAAGTCTATTAAAAAAAAAATTAAATTCAAAGTGAGCAGAAATCAATGAAATAGAAAACGGAAAAATAATAGAAATCAAAAGCTATTTCTTTGAGATCAATACCACTGATAGATCTCTAGCTAGAATGATCAGGGGGGAAAAAAGGACAGAAAGTGCTAATATCAGATTTTACAGACCATCTTCCCACAAAGAAACTTCCAGGTCACAGATGGCAACACTGTAAGTTTTACCAGACACTTAAGAAAAAATGAATAATAATAATTCTGCACACTCTTCCAAAATAATAGGAAGGCCAAAATGTGTTCTTTGAGGTCAACATACTCTGATTCTAAGACAAAGACGTTACAAGTCAGGAACAGCACAGGATAATGTCCCTCACGAACACAAACTCTAAACAATTTTAGCAAATTCAATCAAATAATGTATAAAAGTACAAGAGGCCATGACTAAGTAGTATTTATCCCAGGAATACAAGGTTGGTTGAATATTTGAAGACAGTCCACATAATTCACCATTTTAACAAACTGAAAAAAGAAAAAACGTATAATCATCTCAAAAAGCATCTGACAAAATCCAACATCCTTTACTGACAAAAGCTCAGCAAACTAGGAAAAGGACAGTTCTCTGGACTAATGAAGGGCCTCTACAGAGAAAGTACAATTAACATCATACTTAACCGGTGACAGATTGAATGAATGCTTTTCTCCTAAAACCAGGACATCTTTTTTCTACCACCTATATTCTACACTTTTCTAGAGGTTCTGAACAGTGCAACTAGGGAACAAACAAACTTCATCCATTTTGAAAAGGAAGAAGTGTAACGGTCTTTGTTTATAGATGATGATAGCTATGTAGAGGAAAGTCCAATGGAATCTACCAAAAAGCTACTAGAATAAGTAATTTTAGCAATGTTAAAGAATAAAAGATCAATATACCGACTCAACTGCATTTTTATATCGCACCAGCAATTAATAATTACAAATCAAAACGAAAACCAGTATATCTACAATAGCATACAAATTTATAAAACATCTGGTAATAAGCCTTAACAAAAAATACAATACCTATATACTTAAAATCACCAAACACTGTTGAGAGGAATTAAGAGAGGATCTAAATAAATAAATGGAGAGATAAGCACATTCATGGGTGGGGAGACTGAATATTGCAAAGATGTTAATTTTCCACAGATTGATATACAGATTCAATGCAATACCAATTAAAATCCTAGCAGGCTTTTAAAAAAAGAAATCGACAAACTGACCCTAAATTTCATGTGGGAAAACAATCTAGAACAGCCAAAAGAACTTTGAAAAGAAAGAACTGGAGAGCTAACAATATCTGACTTCAAAAATTATTAAAAACTGCAGTAATCAAGAAAGCATGGTACTGGCATAAAGGTATAAAATATGGAAACTAATATATACTAATAAAAAACCAGAATAGTAGTTGCTTACTGGGTTATTATGGAAGGAAGGGACTATGAAGGGGCACTTGAGGGTGACGGAATCCACCAAATTCATTATCTTGATTGTGGTGATGGTTTCATGACTGTATACATGTCAAAACTTATCCAGTTGCACTTTTTAAGTATCTGCAATTTCTTGCATTTAAATTATACCTCAATAACATAGATTTTCCTAAATCAAGTCTCTCTGGCTCTATTCTTGATGCTAACTAAAATTTGATGTAGAAGAGGGGTAGTAATGACTAATAGTACCTTCATGGGGGACTTAAAAGGAAAAGCCACTTGGGGTCAAGTTATTTCATTGTTAATGCTAAATGAAAAGCTCCCGACCTCTGTATTCTATAACTCAACAAACTAGATGGAAGAAAAGCTTTAAGGTGGAATAAGTGTGGATCAGTAGGGCTCCTACAAGCTAGGTGGACTTCAGATATCAAAACAATTGTCTGCACTGCTGGAAAAAAAAAATCTTACTCGGCACCTCAACTTCCAGCCCCATTATGCCGACCCCATTCCTTTCCACTGTCTTTTACTCAGTTAATTCCTACTAATCCTTTAGAATCAAGCTTTAATCAAACTTCCTCTGAAAAGTCATCTTTGAGTAATATGACCTTCACAGGCGTGCCCAAAGCAGCTTGTATTTCCCTGTGTCACATTCAACTCAATCTGCCTCTATCTGTATCCTCTATGAATGCAGGTCACACACCATGTCACTGTTAGTTAACTTTTGCAGCTCTAATGCCTATACAGTTTCTGATACATAGTAAATTTTACATAATAGAATCTTTTATACTGAACAAATGTGAAATTGCTCAAGTGACAGACTTGGAAGTAAGTCATACACACCATCTTCTACTTCAAGCAACTACTGACATTACTTATCCAGTAATAGCAGCAGGAACTTGAGACCAGTGCTATGTTTACTGACGGAGGGACTGGATGACAATTTAACCAGCTCCCCAGCTGTTGGAGAGGTGTTAACTTCAGTAGTGGTGTTGAAATAGGGAAGGCAGGCAGTGCTCTATCTGGTACCTTTCTCCTCACTCTCGGTCGGCATCAGCGATCAGAAGAGAGGATGTCAGACATATTCTTCACCTTCATTCTAACTTCATGAAACATTACCAGCTACGGAGAAAAATCTAACCCTAATTTTGTCACCCAGATTCTGGGGCTAGAAGTGAGAGACGCACAATTTCAACAGGTCCCTTAGCATTACATGGCAATCCTACCATGCTCCTGTTTTTCTTGCTTTTCCATGTTGCACAGAGACTATTTTAAATCTCTTCCACTTTTTGTAAGCGTCCTTTCTTTTTATTCTCAGCAGATAACCTTGTATTCTTCTCCAAACAGAAAATGGTCCTCAGATATGAATTTCCTCCTGAACGTCTCTCTACTTTCCTGCAACTGACAAATCCTTTCATATCTAAAAACAATCCCTCACGTAAGTTTTGTGTATCATCCTTTTTTGTTGTCTTACAAAAAAACCCATTCCTTTGTGATCCCTTTTCTTGCCTGTGTTTTCAACCTCTCCTGCTCTACTTGCTCCCTTTCATCAGAATATGCCACTCACAACTCTTCATTAAAAAGCAACAGCAACATAAAAATCTGTCCTTAGGCCTGACAGCCACCTTTTAGTTACTATTCTTTTTCCTCCCTTTTATAGCTAAACTTGGCAAAACAATTGTGAATGTCTGCTATCTCCAGTTTCTTACTTCCTGTTCTAATCTGGCTTCCACCCTCATTATTATACTATAGCCATTTCTGCTGACGTAAAAGACCTCCATGTTGTGAAATGCAAAGGTTATCTCTTAGCCCTCACCTTAACTGAGGTCCCAACATGACAAAGTGGATCACTTCTCCCCTGTTAAAGCACCCTCTCTTCCCCTGGCTTTAGGGACACCACATTATAGTAGTTTTCCTTCTGCTATTTCTTTGTTGTTTCCTCTTCTGATTTGTCCACTTCTAGGAGATGTTTGGAGAAGGCAATGGCACCCAACTCCAGTACTCTTGCCTGGAAAATCCCATGGATGGAGGAACCTGGTAGGCTGCAGTCCATCGGGTCGCGAAGAGTCAGACACGGCTGAAAACTCACTTTGAGTTTTCACTTTCATGCACTGGAGAAGGCAATGGCAACCCACTCCAGTGTTCCTGCCTAGAGAATCCCAGGGATGGGGGTGTCTGGTGGGCTGCCGTCTATGGGGTCGCACAGAGTTGGATACGACTGAAGTGACTTAGCAGCAGCAGCAGGAGATGTTTAAAACTAATTTTTGAGATCTTGGTTATGAATTCTGATTATCATATATAATTCAGTTGATAAAAACTGGTTAGCTTTATAGTCCAGTAATAGTATACACCTTGATTACTTCTTCAGTGATAGTTTTTATGTTGGGCAATAGTATCATATCATGTGTCACAGAGTTGCAGCAACAAATTCTCACCGTTACGGGTGTGTAAATAACCAGGCAGGTGACAAATAACTGCACACAGCTTCTATTTACCACATACAGTTCAGGTAAAGCAGGCGGACAAATCTAACTTTTCAACATATCCAGGCTGGTTTAGCTTCACTTTTCCCTTTTTAGCAAGAATAATTTATCCAGTATCATTTTACTCTCCTTTCTCTCATCACAATGTGAAGCCTGCTGGTTGTTAAATATACAACAGATTTTTGTTACATTAAAATTATACTTTTTACTATATTTTTCTTGTACCAAGAAATCTGTTCTGAAGCTATTTTGTTTCTAAATATGATATATTCTACTTGACAATCACTGAAGAGACTTTCAAAAAGCTTACAAATTCTTTTGTGTTTATACATTTTCTAGGTAAAGAGCCCAGGTCACTTTTCATCAGATTTTCAAAGGGTAACATGATCCCTGAGAAGTTAGGAACCCATTCCTTTAACTTTTCTACTTTATGATGGAAGTAGTATTTAAACAGTGGAAAGACCACCAGACAGGAACCCTTAGTGCTAAGTTACCTCTGCTGCTGCTGCTGCTGCTGCTGCTAAATCGCTTCAGTCGTGTCCAACTCTGTGCGACCCCATAGACGGCAGACCACCAGGCTCCCTCGTCCCTGGGATTCTCCAGGCAAGAACACTGGAGTGGGTTGCCATTTCCTTCTCCAATGCATGAAAGGGAAAAGTGAGAGTGAAGTCGCTCAGTCATGGCTGACTCTTAGCGACCCCATGGACTGCAGCCTTTCAGGCTCCTCCGTCCATGGGATTTTCCACGCAAGAGTACTGGAGTGGGGTGCCATTGCCTTCTCCAAGTTACCTCTGCAACTGCCCACAATGAGGAAGCAAGCAGCTTGGAAGACCTTAGTTTCCTCACAGAAAACTCTGCAGCAGGAGCAGATGGTCTCTTAAGTCTGAAACTGTTCCCCCTTATATTTGAGACCAGGGAAAATAGGTGTTTCTATACTTCTGGCCATGAAAACAAAGTAGTAGCTTTAGAGACTGGAAGCGGAAAATGGCTGCTACATAGGTACATTTAACTTTCCATACAAACTGGATCAAGCATGAAGGTTTAATACAACAACACGAATCATGTAAAAAATACATCTACATTTCAAAGTAAAAAACTTTTTTTCAAACTTATTCTTAGAGCTGTTTTGCTAACAAAAGTAGGCAATGGTTTTTAAAAAGATACAATATGGTATTTGAAAAAGACACACTACTTGCAATCAATTTAATTCAACATTTACTGAGCCTACTATAAGTTAGGCACTGTGCTACTTGCTTGGGATAAGGTAGGAAGGCCAAACTCTGATTAAAAGAATTTGCTACCTTCTTGGGAAGCTAGCATGCAAATAAATGAATGCCATTTAGCTAAGTACCACAAAATACAGAGGAACCTTAATGAACTGAATGTTCAACAACTTTGTTGGCAATTCATCTTTTACTGCAATTTAACTTTTCATCTATTTATATCTTGTATTGTTAATTCAATGGCCTTAGGGGTCAGATACCACGTCTTATACTTTTTCATTTGTACCATAATTTTAAACATGGTTCTTTCAAACCTTTAATAAAAGTTTGTTTTTATTGCTAATTTTAACAGCATATTCTAAAATGCTAAATCAAGGAATAACAGTATTCAACAAGGTGTCTACTGATTTGGAGAGTGCGGATGTATGCGTAGTAAGAGAGTGGTACCTGGAGAAGTTAAATAATATATTATGCTGTATGGAATTTTCATAGGCCAACAGGAAATCCAGGTGCTCATTTGGAAAGCACCTACAATACATTGTTGCTGTGACCTGAACTGAAAGTCACTCAGTCATGTCCAACTCTTTGCGACCCCATGGACTATATAGTCCATGGACAAGAATACTGGAGTGGGTAGCCTTTCCCTTCTCCAGGGGATCTTCTCAATCAGGGAATCGAACCCAGGTCTCATGCACTGCAGGCAGATTCTTTACCGTCGGAGACACCAGGGAATCCCAAGAATAATGGAGTGGGTAGCCTATCCCTTCTCCAGCGGATCTTCCTGACCCAGAAATTGAACTGGGGTCTCCTGCACTGAAGGCAGATTCTTTACCAGCTGAGTTACCAGAGAAGTCCCTGTTGCCGTGAGGCTTCACTGAAATAAGGTAATGTATCTGGTACAGGAAGCACTCAATAAATGTTAACTGATAATATTATCAGAGGTCTCAATAGTTCTCATTTGAATAGTTTTCCAATCAATTTTCCTACTTTCAACAATTTAAAAAATGTAAATCGATGTTCCTTAAGAGTAATACAGGAACACTGATCACACCTCTGTCTCACGCAAAAAAATTTCACCTGCTCCCTTTTGTTAAACAGAAAATCTTCACCACGATACTCAAGGCATCTTCAGTACCAACTTACTTACCATTCTGGACTTTTTTATTCTCAGACACACTGCTCCCAACATATCTGGGAAACTTCACTTTGTTGCTCTTCTTGGTCTACTGAAATTTCATTGCCCTTGAAGATCTACTTTATCTATGAAACTTTTACCTGATACTCTCCCCGCCTTCCACCCTTGATACTCTTGATAAACAATTTCCTCCGTTTAATTCTTATAGTTCTTATTTATATGTCTTTTACATTTACCTTTACTTAATTAGGTGTATGTCATTTCGATGATAACGTCATTAAAGAAAGGACAATGCCTTATGTATATACTGCCTACCTGTCTATGGGTGACTTGTACATAAGAGTCCAATTTAAAGAATTAGTGTACTCATTTATACCATGTTTGTCACACTATGTAACCTTTTGCTTACCAAAACATACACAAAACAAATATAAAGAGGTATTTAAAAAACACTGTTAAGAAGTGTCTGAAAGCCACATAATCTTACTGTTGGAAACAACTCTGTCATCTAATTCAACCGCCCATATTGCATCTGAATCCCTGCTTGTGTATGCCCAGCATACAACTGAATCTCTCTAATGAAAGGCAATTCAAGACCTTACAAGTCAGTCTATCCCTGCTTTAAATGCTGGAAAATCCACTGCTTACTGGTTTTGATCCTGTTCTTTGGGGACACATGGAACAAGGAGTTCCCCCTTTCATTAGATTACTGTTTAGTAGGCATGGTACTAAAATGAGACTTTTTTCTATGATTTGCTGTCATCGTGAATTTCAGTTACTTTCTGAGTATACATGGAGGACATAAACTGCTATTAAACTGCATCTTAAAACAGTCATCTTCTTTTTCCAGGCTCCCAAGTTCTTTCTAGATTTTATTAGAGTTTTGTTAGTCCTCATCTGCCCCTCCCTCCAGTTGTATCTCACCTATCCTCATTATGGTCACCTAAAGACATTTATTAAAAAATTAAATAAGAAAAAGACTAAGGAATGAGCCCCACGAGTGTCAAAAAACTTCCTTCAATTTGCTGCATAAAGAGACAGGTATTGTATTTGCGTACTACTATTCAAACTATCTTAGATCTAGTTCGTCACACTCTCTTCTAACCTTCCTTTCCCATATGGCCCCAAGCATAACATTCTATCATCCATAGTTTCAATGAGATGCTTGAGATTTCCTTTATCTAACAGTCAAGAACTGCAAAAAAGAGAATAGAATATTTCATACCTTGAAAGTAATTTTATATGACTTTGACATAATGAAGAGATTAAAGTTAAACCCCAAAAGGACACATTAAAACCCAATGCTAATATAAACGTTTACAAGTTCTGACATTATCTGAATAATGTCCACAGACTTAAAAGGAAAGTAAACTGAACTCCAGTTTAAGTAACATATTCTGAGGGAAACATTTTCTGATATGCCTGTCCTAACTTCTGCGAAAACAAGCAAGAAAAGACAATCCAAAAAAAAGTTCAGAAAACTACTTGCATATTCATTCTTAGCTGCAGAGCCTGCTCCCATGAGAGAGAAAAAAAGTGATCTACTATTTCTCTACTCACAAAGGATCGTCTTATGCAGAATCAAAGAGACCTAAGGCACATTCCTGTCTGAAGAATTTTTTTCTGAAGTTTATTAGAAGCAGGCAGTATCAATATAAAGTATAAAATATCTCATATCAGGCCAACAAAGTCACCTCAAACTAGAATTCTAGCACACGAGGCAGAAGCAATCATCACATCCTATCTGTTCACGTACCCTGAAACTGGACAGCTTTCCCACTTTAAAAAGTAAGTAACAGAAGAAAAACAATATGGGAATGCATAAAAATTAATCATATAGCAAAAGAAAAGGAATATCACTTTGAAATCTCAAGAAACTTAATTTTAGCAAGCACTTATAGTTTGACCAAAATGGAATCCAAAAGACATGGTTTCTTTGTAACAGGTATTTTAAGAAGAAAACAGGCAAACATACACAGTGAACAAACTTGAGATGCCAGCTGATAGGAAAAGCAAGTTGGCTAAGAAAGTAAAATGTAGCAAGAAAATGAAAACTGTAATAGCAAAACTAAAATCTGCACCAAAGTCAGTAGTATTGGGCAGCACTACTCAAGTTAAGAAAATTAAATAAAGAATTGAAAACAAGCTTATCTTCAAGAATATAAAGGTGATAAAGAAATAAAATTAATTAAAAAAAAAAA
>SJYT01039491.1:106218-135898 GCA_006410635.1 Cephalophus harveyi
GACTCGATGGACGTGAGTCTGAGTGAACTCCGAGAGATGGTGATGAACAGGGAGGCCTGGCGTGCTGCGATTCATGGGGTCACAAAGAGTCGGACACGACTGAGCGACTGAACTGAACTGAACTGATGCAGCATGATTCTGTAATCTCATGCACTGGCCATTTAGAATATACTGGATTAGCCATACATTAGAATATATTGGTTTACCAATATTGGCTTTTCAATATATTAGAATACATTGGTTTATATTTAGAGTTATGCAAATCTTCCTGATGTTGACAATTTTCTTTATACAACAGCAAAACATCACATTCATTGATATCGTCTCAGATTTCACTGAAAAGTCTTTAAGTACTGAGAAGTTGTCAAGCTCAGAATGGCATATATAAATGTTCCAAACTTTTAGTTTTCTCTGAAAATATGAATTTTGTCATTGGCAATAAAAATTATCACCTGTTTTCCTTGAATTGAGTCTCATTAAATTCATCCTCAAGACAGTATCTGCCAAATATCCAAGTCTGAATAACTGAACTCATAATTTAATCAGCTGGTTAAAAAAAAAAAAAAAACCAACGAAGCAAACAAAAAAAACTGATGTGGGCTTCCAGTTCAAGATGGTGGACTAGAAGGGCGTGTGCTTATCTCCTCCTGTGAGAGCACCAAAATCACAACTAGCTGTTGAACCATCAACAGGAAGACACCAGAACCCACCAAAAAAATACCCCATGTCTGCAGACAAAGAAGCTGCTGCAGTGAGATGGTAGGAGGGGTGCAAACACAATAAAATCAAATCCCATACCCGCTGGGTGGGTGACCCACAAACTAGAAAACATAATACCAAAGAAGCTCTTCCACTGCTATGAAGGTTTTGAGTCAAGCTTCCCAGCCTGGGGAAGCAACATAGGGATTGGGAATCCCCAGGGAATCTAACACTGAAGGCCAGTGGGATTTGATTACAGGACTTCCACAGGACTGGGGGGAAGAAAGAGACTCCAGTCTTGGAGGGTACAAAGAAAATCTTGCACTCACCAAGACCCAGAGGAAAGGAGCAGTGACCGCACATGAGACTGAACCAAAACTACCTGCTAGTGTCGGAGGGTCTCCCACGGAGGCAGGGGTCCGCAGGGGCTCACCACAGAGACAAGAGCACTGGCAGCAGCAGTCCTGGAAGGTCTCCCTTGGCATAAGCCCTCTTGGAGGCTGCCACTAATCAATCTTATCATAGAGCTGCCAGGGCTGGGTTGCCTCAGGCCAAACAACAAATGGGGAGGGGGGAGGGCAACCCCCCCCCCATCAGCAGAAAATTGGATTAAAGGGTAACTGAGCAAGGCCCTGCCCCCCAGAACAAGACCCGGTTTTTCCCATGACCAGTCCCTCCCATCAGGAAGCTTACACAAGCCTCTTAGCCTCCATTAGAGAGCAGACAGAAGCAAGAAGAATCACAGTCTCACAGTGGCTAGAATGAAAACCACATTACAAAAAGTTAATCAGGATGAAAAAGCAGAAAGTTACATGCCAGATGAAGGGACAAGATAAAATCCCAGAAAAACAACGAAATTAAGTGGAGACAGGCAACCCTGCAGAAAAAGAATTCAGAATAATGACAGTGAAGATGATGCAGGATCTAGGGAAAACAATCGAGAAGATGCAAGAAGTGTTTACCAAAGACCTACAAGAACTAAAGAACAGAGATGAATAATACACCAGAAAGAATCAACAGCAGAATACCTGAGGTGGAAGAATGGATAAATGATCCAGAGAAAAGAATGATGGAAAGCACCACTTCAGAATAGAATACAGAAAAAAGAATGAAAAAAAAAAAAAGACTGCCTAAGAGACCTCTTTAGTGAAAGTCACTCAGTCATGTCTGACTCTTTGTGACCCCATGGACTATACAGTCCATGGAATTCTCTAGGCCAGAATACTGGAGAGGGTAGCCTTTCCCTTCTCCCAACCCAGGGATTGAACCCAGGTCTCCCACGTTGCAGGTGCATTCTTTACCAGCTGAGCCACAAGGGAAGCCCAAGAGACCTCTGGGACAACATTAAACTCACCAACATTTGCATTATAGGGGTCCCAGAAAGGAGAGAGAGAAAGGACCTGAGAAAATATTTGAAGAGGTTAACAGGTGAAAACTTCCGTAACATGGGAAAGGCAATAGTCAACCAAGCCCAGGAAGCACAGAGTCCCAGGCAGGATAAACCCAAGGAGGAACACACTAAGACACACAGGAATCAAACTGATAAAAATTAAAGACAAAGATAAAATAGTAAAACCAATAAGGGAAAAACATCAAACAAGAAAACTCCTATCAGGATAGCAGCTGATTTCTCAACAGAAAAGCTACAAGCCAGAAGGGAATGGCACGATATATTTAAAGTGATAAAAAGGAACAACCTACAAATAAGAATACTCTACCCAGCAAGACTCTCATTCAGATTTGATGGAGAAATCAAAAGCTTTCCAGAGAAGCAAATGAGAGCAAACGAGAATTCAGCCCCACCAAACTAGCTTTACAAGTGCTAAAGGAACTTCTCTAGACAGGAAACAAAAGAAAAAGACGGACAGAACCCAAAACAATTCAGAAAACAGTAACAGGATAATGTGCTGTGCTTAGTTGCTCAGCTGTGTCCAATTCTTTGCAACCCCATGGACTGTAGCCTGCCAGGATCTTCTGTCCACAGGCATTCTCTAGGCAAGAATACTGGAGTGGGGCTGCCATGCCCTCCTCCAGGGTATCTTCCCAACCAAAGGATCAAACCCAGGTCTACTGCATTGCAGGTGGATTCTTTACCATCTGAGCCACCAGGGAAGCCATATATATATTGTAAATTACCTTAAATGTAAATGGGTTAAATGCACCAACCAAAAGACAAAGACAGGCTGTATGAAAATGTGCATTTATGCTCTTTCACTTACCACATCACTCTCCTTGACCCCCCCTCCCCAAATGTATGCATTTATTTTATACTGTTACGTTAATCATGTTCCTATTATGGCTTGCAACTGTAATTATCTTTTATTTTGTGTCTGGCTATGGATTGTGAAAACAAATGAACATACTTTACTACTGTGATTATGTAACTATTACTCACTTAATACCACTGTATCATGATTGATCAACAGAAAATTAACAGAATTCTGTAACACCAAAAGTACCACTGATAGGAAAACCTTTAATCACTTTTTAAAATCCAGATGCCTATCAGAATTATCTTGGAAGTTTTGGAAAATACAAATGCCTAAGTATTGCTTTTTTTTTCCTCCAAAGTTCCAGATGTTTCTAGTGAGCCAGCCATATTTAAAAACAACTGGACTATATGATGATCTTTTACTTTTATCTAGTTTGTTTAACTTTTTCTATTACATATTCAGTGCTCCCATTTCATTTATTTTTCCATCTCTTTTTTTTTTTAATGTTCTTTCTCAAGCCTTTATCAAGCATAGTGGAAAAAAGGTTTTATATATATATATATATAATATATATATTTGAGAAAACATGACTTTTTGCCTAAAAAATTTATGATGTTTTGATTCCACTTGTTTGACTAAGCAGGAACAGAATGCTAGATTTGTAATAAAAAAAAAACACACAACAGATATGCAACAAGCAGGAAAAGCTTACTGTATAGCACAGGGAACTATAGTTAATACTTTGCAATAACCTAAAATGAAAAATAATTTCAAAAATAATGTGTATATGTACAACTGAATCATCTTACTGTGTACTTGAAATACTGTAAGTCAACTCTGTGTGTGTGTGTATTAGTCACTCAGTTGTGTCTAACTCTCTGTGACCCCATAGACTGTATCTCACCAGGCTCCTCTGTCCATGGAATTTTCCAGGCAAGAATCCTGGAGTGGGCTGCCATTCTCCAGGGCATCTTCCCGACCCCAGGATTGAACCCTGGGTTCAATCTCCTGCATCGCAGGCAGATTCTTTCCTGTTTGAGCCACTATTTCAATAAAATATATATATATATATTTTTTAAGTTTCATATAAAAGCAGCTAGTTCAAGTTGCAAGTCCAACAAATGTAGGACATCTGCACACAGAATAGTAACAATGTGCACTCCACAATCAAGATTTAATAAAAGCCTGGCTTCTCTGGTAGTCCAGGGGTTGGGAATCTTCCTACCAATGCAGGAGACATGGGTTTGATTCCTGGTCTAGGGAGATTCCACATGCTGAAGGGCAACTAAGCCAACGTGCCACAATTACTGAGCCCACACGCTGCAACTACTAAGCCAACACAACCTAGAGCCCATGCTCCACAACAGAGAAGCCACCGCGATGTGAAGCCTCAACACGGCAACTAGAGTAGCCTCCACTCGCTGCAACTAAAGAAAGCCCATACACACAACAAATCCCCAGCTCAGCCAAAAAATATATAAAATTTTAACAAACATTTAATGGAAATAAATTTTTAGTAGTACTTCAACAAGGGCCTGTTTTTCAACTACACATGTGTGTGGGTAAAGTTCACAACAACTGGCAGTTACACATTTTGATGCCACTGCCTTGATTCACACAGAAGGTATACTTACCTTTGTTTTTGCACCATCAGTAAAAGTATCACAATCAAAAGAGAAAATAAAAGTCTTAATACTATTATGAAAAGAGTTTTGACCTCATGAATCTCTTGAAAAGGTCTTTGGGGCCCCAGGAGATCTATAATACTTTGAGAACTGCTGATCCAGTGAAACAAAAGAGAGGAATTCAAAATTAGAACACAAAAATGGGGAGTTTGGCATAAAAGAATAATGAAAAGTAAAGCTAAGTGAGCCTTTACTTAGGCAAATATGATTAAAAAATAAATCTTGAGAGAGAAGATATACCATGTAACAAGTATAAATAATCACACATTTATATAAAGTAGTAATGGGTAGAAAATAAAAAGCCTATTAGATTTTGTCAGATACAAGGTCTTATTAAGTGACACACTGAGCTAAATGCTGTACATGGGAGGTTTTTAGATAAATACAGCATATTCTCCCTGAAATACTATGCAGAATCATTCAAAATGAAAATGAGAATGGCTCATACGCCTTAAATGCTCACAACATGCCAGGCACTTTCTAGATATTAATTCCTAATTCACTTCATTAGCACAAAAGCGTTAGGAAGTTAGTATTCCTTTTGTACAAGAAAACTGAGGCACAGACAAGGTAACTCATCCAAGTTCCATATTGTTGAAATGTGAGATGACCATGCTATTTAGTTGGTAAAGGACGTATGATCCCCTTTATTTCAAAACTTAGATGATGCTTACATATAATCATAAAATTTCAGAGAATACATACAACAAATTTATTGGTAGTTATCTTTAATAAGAGGATTATCAGAATATTCATACCTTTGTATTTCAGTAATATTATATTAAAAAAATGAGCACATATTACTTTTAGTCAAAGAAAGATAGACATTTTTCTTTTGAAAAACTAAAGGCTGCTGCTTAGCAAAATCTAGACCTAAACATTTTTTTTCTGATGAAATTAAAGTTTTAGTAGAGTTAAGTAGACTTTCAAGTCATGGAAGAAAAAGAAGTAAATTCCTACACCTAAAAAATGAAAGCAAATTTAAACAAAGTGAAAACAAAGTCTAAAAAGCAGAAATTTTAAAGATGTGTATAAGAGACAGAACATATATCCAGAAAACTAAGAAGACTAATATTAATATACAACAAAGTAGAATTAAAGACAAAGGAAAGTAAATGGGGAAAAGATGTTTATTTTACATTTTTTAAAATGCAGAAGGTAATCATGAATTTTTATCTGAAAAATATCAATAAAACAACATAAATAGCAGTGCACACAACTCAACATTAAAAAAAAAAATCAATTAAAAAATGGGCAGAACTGAATAGACATTTTTCCAGAAAGGAAATAAGGACGCCAACAGGAATATGAAAAGATGCTCAACATCACTAATCACCAAGGAAATGCAAATCAAAAACCACAATGAGATAGCACCTCACACTTGTCAGAAAGGCTATCATCAAAAAGAACACAAACAACCAATGCTGACGAGGATGTGGAGTAAAGGGAACCCTCAGACATCATTGGTGGGAATGTAAATTGGTGCAACCACTATGGAAAACAGTATGGAGGTTTATCACTAAAAATAAAACTACCATATGACCCAGAAATTCCACTTCTGGGTATGTATCTAAAAAACCAGACACACTGACTTGTAAAGACACATGTATATAGCAGCACTATTCACAATTGCCAAGACATAGGTGAGGTGAAGTCGCTCAGTCGTGTCCGACTCTTTGCGACCCCGTGGACTGTAACCTACTAGGCTTCTCCGCCCATGGGATTCTCCAGGCAAGAATACTGGAGTGGATTGCCATTTCCTTCTCCAGGGGATCTTCCCAACCCAGGGATCGAACCTGGGTCTCTCGCATCAGAGGCAGACGCTTTAACCTCTGAGCCACCAGGGAAGCCTGCCAAGACATAGAAACAACCTAAATGCCCACTGACAGATGAATGGATAAAAAAGATTAAAAAGAGATTTATGTATGTATCTTCCCTGGTGGCTCAGACTGCCAGCAATGAGGGAGACCTGGGTTTGATCCCTGGGTTGGGAAAATCCCCTGGAGATCTTCTAGGATAAGGAAGTAAGATCCAGGAAGGTGCTTGGAGAAGGGAACAGCTATCCATTCCAGTATCCTTGCCTGGAGAATTCCATGGACAGAGGAGACTGGCAGGCTTACAGTTCATGGGGTGGCAAAGAGTCGGGCACAACTGAGCAACTTCTGTGTGTGTGTGTGTGTGTGTGTGTGTAGAATATTACTCAGCTACTACATGATACCACTTATATGGAGAATCTAAAAATACAACAAATTAGCAAATATAACAAAAAAGTAGACTCACAGGCATAGAGAACATAATAATGGGTACCAGTGGGGAGAGGAAGCAGGTGAGGAGTGGTATAGGAAGCGTAAGGAAGTAAGAGATACAAACCATTCATTAGGCATAAAGTAAGCGTCAAGAATATACTGCACAACTAGGGAACAGAGCCAATGTTTTATAGCAGCTATAGCGTACAACTTTTAAAATGTGACTCACTACACTGTATATCTGTAACTTATATAACATTGTACAACAACTATACTTCAAAAAAACCTATCAATCTCCTGTTAAAGAAAGATGAAAGAATCAACGAAAAGAAGTATACATTAAAAAAAAACAGCACTGTAGTGAGGGTCTATCATAATAATCTGAGTCTCTGGTAGGTAAGAATATAGCAGGGCCTGATTAATAATTAATGAGACTGCATGAGTATATATTAAACTATGGACTCTATGGAAACAACACCTTCTATTTCCATGGAGTATTAAAATTCACAGACCAAAGAAAATTTCAATACATTCCCAAGTTCAGAAGCTTACAGAACCTATTCCCTAATCACAATGCAATAAAACTAAAAATTAATACCAAAAGCTTTAGCACAAATACAAAGCAGAATAAAAACCAAGAGAACAAAGAACAAAAATAACACAAAAAACAAAGCACAAACACAACATCCTAAATTACTGGTGGAGTAAAAAGGAACACAATACTAGAATTACAGACTCTTTTGAAAATAAAGGTAAAAATATTAATTATATTACAGAATATTACTTACAGTCAGAACCAAAACTGACTGTGAAAAAACCAAGTGAGTTTTTGTGAGATGGTTGGTTAAATCAAAAGTATGAATTTGAAGTCTGTCACAGTTCTTTTATTTCACATTAGATTTCGGAAACATTTCTAATTCTGCTTAAGTCTTAAAACAACAAACAACACCTTTTAAATATTGGTGGGCAGAGGGGTCTGCACTGTGCAGTATGTGGAAGCTCTCTGATGAGAGATCTAACACATGACCTCTGCAGTGGATGCATGGAGTCTTAACCGCTGGATCACTAGGGAAATCTGACAAACATTTTAAGTATACTGTGATAACTTTTCATATTAACTGAAAGGTAATGACAATCTTTACAAATTTAAAAATCCATAACAAAGTCTGATTAGAAACATCATTCAATCCATCTTCCTTCCTAAGAAAATTGAAAATTAACCTCAAAAACATCTGACTTCAAAGATCTATCCTTCCAGTTTTGGGAAAATCAGTGTTAATAAGAGTTCATTAAATAGAGTTCTTAATACTTGAGGAAAAAACCCAGTATTTATATATATTTATAAATATATCTACACATACATAAAAAATAATACATTCCATCAATATTTCCTTTAAAATAATTATTCCCAAACCTGACACTGTTCAAAATATATCCTTATAAAAATAAGTATTCTAAACAGAAACACGGAGAAGGGACTGGCACCCGACTCCAGTACTCTTGTCTGGAAAATTCCAGGGATGGAGGAGCCTGGTGGGCTGCCGTCTATGGGGTTGCACAGACTCGGACACGACTCAAGCGACTTAACATAGCAATTACAGCACTAACTGATGAATATCTCCAAGCTAATTTAAAAATACAAGTATTAATATTTTGGGCCAAAGTAGCTGCTGAATTAATATTTCGCTTTAAATAAAACTTGCAAACTAATATCTAGCTTTGGTGGTACTGTGTAGCAATTTGACTGTTTTCTCTTGAAATACAATTAGGAAAAAAAAAAGCAACATTCTGTGCCAAAGGTAAAGACGTTGACAATGACTTAAGTTAAATTATTATTTAATTATGAAGCCTGAAATGCTGAACCATTTTTTTTCACATGATTAAGTCAAAGCAGTCTGGCATCTTTATTTGATCTCCTGTCCTTTGTTTACTTTCACCTTAGAAGAGTAAATGGGCTTCCCTGGTGGCTCAGAGGTTAAAGCATCTGCCTCCGATGCGGGAGACCCGGGTTCAATCCCTGGGTCGGGAAGATCCCCTGGAGAAGGAAACGGTAACCCACTCCAGTATTCTTGCCTAGAGAATCCCATGGACAGAGAAGCCTGGTAGGCTACAGTCCACGGGGTCGCAAAGAGTCGGACACGACTGAGCGACTTCACTTTAGAAGAGTAAAAATAGTTAAAAGTATCAAAGAACTCAGAGCCACTCTCCCCCCAACCCACCCACCTTGTAATCAACTGGTTGACAAGAATCAAATCCTGTAAGGATGCCACTCCCCTCCCCCCCCATCCCTACCCATCCAGACACCCTATCTGCCAGTTTGCTAAATCCAAACTCTGCTAATGCTCTTTTTCCTATTCAGACTGTGGATGCTCCTCTTTCCCTGTTATTTAGGCTCCAAATTTTGCCAATGACTTTCACCTCGATCTGATACTCCTTAATCTGACCTTCATTCTGCCTTCTGGATGAAGAAGAGCTGCAAGTTCTTTCTATACACACACTCCTCTTACCCTGGTATACACAGCTCTAGATCTTTCCTAAGACCTTGAAGCTTTAAAGAGCTTATTAGTCACTAGTCATTTATTTATTTAGTCAGTCAGTCAGTCATTCAAGGAATATTTATGAGCTCCCAATATGAGCTTATACATTATCCTCAGTGATAGAAATACAGACATAGTTGGAGAAGACTCTTGAGAGTCCCTTGGACTGCAAGGAGATCCAACCAGTCCATTCTGAAGGAGATCAGCCCTGGGATTTCTTTGGAAGGAATGATGCTAAAGCTGAAACTCCAGTACTTTGGCCACCTCCTGCGAAGAGTTGACTCCTTGGAAAAGACTCTGATGCTGGGAGGGATTGCGGGCAGGAGGAGAAGGGAACGACAGAGGATGAGATGGCTGGATGGCATCACGGACTCGATGGATGTGAGTCTGAGTGAACTCCGAGAGATGGTAATGAACAGGGAGGCCTGGTGTGCAGCGATTCATGGGGTCGCAAAGAGTCGGACACGACTGAGCAACTGAACTGAACTGAACTGAAGTCAAACAAAAGTTCAAACTCCATTCCTCCTCGCCCCTCTTAATCTTAAATAAAAATAATAATACTCATGTTCCTGTAATGGAATTAGGGTGGCTTCCAGAATCTAATGGGTCCAAAAACAAATTCTGGCTCTGCTGTCTATTAGCTTGGTTATCGTAGGCAAGTTACTTGATTTCTCCATGTCTCATTCATCTCATCTGAAAAAACAATCTTTAATTGTTTTTTTGAAACAAAATTTTCTGACACAAAAATGTAAGCACTAAGTAAACAACCTCACATTAAACAGGAACCATAGCCTCCAGTCCAGGTACCTGTTAATCCCATACTCTTAATTTATCCCTTACCCCCTTCTCTCCCCTTTTTGGTTTGTTTTCTATGACTAGAAACCTAAGATTTGCCCTGTGCTATGAAATAACAATAATCACAATACAGGTACATACTACCCATACATGGGCTTCCCTGGTGGTTTAGACAGTAAAGAATCTGCCTGCAATGCAAGAGACCTGGGTTCAATCCCTGGGCTGGGAAGATACCTGGAGAAGGGAATGGCTACCCACTCCAGTATTCCTACCTAGAAAATTCCATGATGGAGAAGCCTGGCAGGCTACAAGCCACGAGGTCAAAAAGAGTCAGACACGACTGAGCAACTAACACTGAGTTTCTCTACCATATATAAAACAACAAGATTTACTGTATAGCATAGGTATATTCAATAGATAGATATATTCAATATCTCATAATAACCTCTAATGGAAAAGAAAGAGGACAAGATGGTTGAATGGCATCATCGACTCAATGGACGTGAGTTTGAGCAAGCTCCAGGAGACGGTGAAGGGCAGGGAAGCCTGGCATGCTGTAGTCCATGGGGTTGCAAAGAGTCAGACACAACTGAGTGACTGAACAACAACAAATATATATAAGACTGAATCACTCAGCTGTATACCTGAAACAAACACATTTTAAATCAACTCTATTTCAATTAAAAAATTAGGCCTCTGGTTTGGTTAATCTGTGTTCTAAGGATATTACTATTCTAATCACATATGGTCCAGAGAGAAAAATTTCTCCTGTTGGACTTCTGTTACTATTTCATTGTAAATGCAGCTATGAGTTAGGCAAACAAAGGGCAACAGTTTGGGTACACTGGCGAAGAAAAGCCAAGTTCAAGGAGCTTTACGATCAGAATTGTTCTAACACCCACAATCCAAATACAGAGTAAATCAAGAAGAGCCTAGTCTAGCATTTCTGTTTTTTTTTAGAGCTCACTCTTCCTTTCACTGGAGAAGGAAATGGCAGCCCACTCCAGTATTCTTCCCTGGAAAATCCCATGGACGGCAGAGCCTGGTAGGCTACTGTCCACGGGGTCGCAAAGAGTCAGAGACGACTGAGCGACTTCACTCACTTCACTTCCTTTCACTAAATTTCCTCCAGTTTGTCTCCATCTTTGCCTTCCTCACTCTTCTAAATGGCTTTAATATGGAATAAGAATGTATTTTTAATAGTTTTAGATTTCCTATCTTTAATGGTAAAATTTTTTAAATGCATCTCAAAAGTGTAGTTTGGTGGAGATATTTACCACAGAGCCAGTACTTCTTACAGGCCTCTACTATGCAGCATGTGGTCCACTTGAATGATTTCTTTTTTAGGTCTTTCTTCATGTAAAAAGAAACTATTTATCTTCCTTTGATCTATAAGATATGTACACACTGCTGAGTTCTAAAGCAAAAGTACATACTGTACTGTCATCAGAAATCAGTATGCTGAAAAGCTCCTTAACAGAGTAAATTAGCACAGGTGTGACCATTTTGGAACACAGCATGTAAATTAATACTAGACACCTGACTGATTGTAGAATGCAGTAAAACTATTAAATTTAAATCCTATATACTTGAGTCAATATCCCCAGTAATTCAGTTACAGCTAACCCTACATTTCCCCACTTAGAATTCAGGAGTCTGTAGGCTGAGTGTTTAGTTTTGTCATGATGACAGATCCTTTTGAGAACTAGATGGATGCAACCAATTCTCCTTTCCTATGAATCTCCTGTCCTCCTCCCTCCCCTGCCACTCAAGGTTAAAAGTCCCTGCTGCTGTTGCTGCTGCTAAGTCGCTTCAGTCGTGTCCGACTCTGTGTGACGCCACAGACAGCAGCCCACCAGGCTCCCCCGTCCCTGGGATTCTCCAGGCAAAAACACTGGAGTGGGTTGCCATTTCCTTCTCCAATACATGAAAGTGAAAAGTGAAAGTGAAGTCGCTCAGTCGTGTCTGACTCTTAGCGACCCCATGGACTGCAGCCCACCAGGCTCCTCCATCCATGGGATTTTCCTAAGGGTATTACTTTGCAAGAAACATCATGTATTACTGCACTGGTGACGTTAGTGGGTAAAACAGTACCAGAGTTATAAATTACAACACAGCTATGGATTCAAATGTATAATATCAGTACTTTAAATACTTTATATGGAACTTTATGATACAAGAAAAACAGATGGTACAACAAAAAGGTAGAAAGCCTGAGAAGTATAAAATAAGATCAACTTGCCCTTACTCTACATAGTTTTTACTAAGTTAACAGTAGAGTTCTCTCATACCAAATGCACTGAACTCTCAATAATACAAATATGAATTCATTTCAAAATAATGAACAATGACACCCATAACAAATAATCATTTATTTAGTGAACACCTGTTTAATAAATGTAATATATGAAGACAGAGTTTCATAAAACACTTTGAATGTGTTTTAAACAATAGTTTTTTGTTACTTGCTACAAATTCATACTAGGCTAATCCTGATGAAAGTGATCACCTTCTAAAATCCAATGGATCAGTCACCTCAGACACGTTCCCAATTGAGGGTTATTTTCACTGACAAAATTACTAATACTTGTAGAGGTACTACCACTTGTAGTTCACTTGTAATGGACATACTGCAATGGCAGCAATGGCTGAGAATCTGGCCAAAAAGAAAAAAAAAAAAAAACTGTTCCCAGTAAAAAACAAAACACATATGCCTTAAGAATCAGAGAACTACAAAATAAGTCCTGTGTTTTTAACACAGTTTTACAAATAATTATGTATCTCCATCTCTGGGATTCTTAACCTAGGACTATTCAAGGTTCTGAAAGTATACATTCAAATTACAGGCTTTATGTTCATTAATTGACTTATTAGCATCACACGGAACTAAGAGAAGACAAAGAAATACCAATAAAATGTGTGCCAGAAAACATGTTAAGTGCAAATGTGTGAGTCTTTTTAAGTATTTTTAATCAGTTAAAGTGTTAAGCATCTATCTTTCCAACAACAACAACAACAAAAAACACTTTAAAGTGGAATCCTGCAATAATTTAAGGCCTTAAATCTTACCATATGTTTCCATACATACCATCTATATACCAATATAGAATCTTCAAATTTTCTTTTCTTTTCAAAATGACTACTTCAGGCATTTAAATTAGTTTTAAATAGCTGATTTACTTATTAAAAGCACACTTTTCTTCTTTGAAAGAAGAAAAGGTTTAAAAGCAATAGGTTAGAGTTGGATAGTTTTTATTAGGCTGGTGAAAAAGTAATTCAATTTTGGACTTCCCTTGTGGCTCAACTGGTAAAGAATCCGCCTGCAATGCAGGAGACCTGGGTTCGATCCCTGGGTTGGGAAGATCCCCTGGAGAAAGGAACGGCTACCCACTTCAGTATTCTGGCCTGGAGAATTCCAGGGATTATACAGTCCATGGGGTCGCAAAGAGTTGGACATGACTGAGCAACTTTCACTTTCATTAGGCTCAAACACATCTTTGTTAGTCAAAATAGGAACCATTACAATCAACACAGTTTTGCCAATAAGAAGTAAGTCTGTTTATTTCTGGAGCATAAAAATCCATGCTTTGGAATTCAACGAACTCTTGTAAAGCATTTTCTGCCTCCTGCTGGTTGTCGAACCGTTTTCCCTGCAAAAAAGCTGTCGAGATGCTTGAAGTAATAGTCAGTGGCGAGAAGTCAGGTGAATATGATGGATGAGGCAAAACCTTGTAGTCCAATTCATTCAACTTTTGAAACGCTGGCTGAGCAACATGCAGTCATCAGGTGCTGTTGTGGAGAACTGTGCCTTTTCTGTTGACCAATGCTGGCTGCAGGCGTTGCAGTTTTCAGTACATCTCATCAATTTGCTGAGCAGACCTCTCAAATGTAATGGTTTCACCGGGATTCAGAAAGCTGTAGTGGATCAGATGGGCAGCAGACCACCAAACAGTGATGATGACCTACTTTGATGCGAATTTGGCTTTGGGAAGTGCTTTGGAGCTTCTTCTCACTCCAATCACTGAGTTGGTTGTTGCCAGTTGTTGTATAAAATCCACTTTTGGTTGCAGGTCACAATCTGATCAATATATGTTTCACTGTTCTTGCACGGAATAAGAGAAGATGACACTTCAAAACGATTTTTTTTTGTGGTCAGCTCATGAAGTACCCAGTTATTGTGCTTTTTTACCTTTCCAATTTGCTTCAAATGCTGAATGATTGTACAGAGGTCAATGTTGAGTTCTTCTGCAACTTCTGTAGCCGTAAGAGGATCAGTTTCAATGATCCTCTCAACTGGTTGTTGTCAACTTCTGATGGCCCATCATTAAGGCTCCTGTCTCCTTGAACCACCACTGCACTGTACAATCCTTAGCAGTTCCTAAGCCAAATACGTTGTTGATGTTGGGTGTTATCTCTGCTGCTTTATAACACATTTTGAACTCGAATAAGAAAATCACTCGAATCTGCTCTAACATCATTTCCCTGTTGCTGCTGCTAAGTCATTTCAGTCGTGTCCGACTCTGTGTGACCCCATAGATGGCAGCCCACCAGGCTCCCCCATCCCTGGGATTCTCCAGGCAAGAACACTGGAGTGGGTTGCCTTTTCCTTCTCCAATGCATGAAAGTGAAAAGTGAAAGTGAAAAGTGAAAGCGAAGTCGCTCAGTCGTGTCCGACTCTCCGAGGCCCCATGGACTGCAGCCTACCAGGCTTCTCCACCCATGGGATTTTCCAGGCAAGAGTCCTGGAGTGGGGTGCCACTGCCTTTTCCAATCATTTCCATAGTCTAAAGTAAATATAAAATACGCTTTCAAATTGCGGTGCTGGAGAACACTCTTGTGAGTCCCTTGGACTGCAAGGAGATCAAACCAGTCAATCCTAAAGGAAATCAACCCTAAATATTCACTGGAAGGACTGATGCTCAAGTCCCAGTACTTTGGCCATCTGATGCAAAAAGCCGACTCACTAGAAAAGACCCTGATGCTGGGAAAGACTGAGGACAGGAGGAGAAGGGGGTGACAGAGGATGAGATGGTTGGACAGCATCACCGATTCAATGACATGAATTTGAGCAAACTCCGGGAGACAGTGAAGGACAGGGAAGCCTAGCTTGCTACAGTCTGTGGGGTTCCAAAGAGTCAGACACATGACTTAGTGACTGAACAACAACACAGCAAGTAATAAATCATTAGCAAAAATATGAAGTGAGAAATGTGCATTAAAATGATGTATAACACAACCACATTTATTTAGAAATGTATTCTAATATCAAACAGCAAAGTTCAACAATGCAAAACTGCAATTACTTTTGTACCAACCTAATAACTGAAAATGTGAAGTATTAGAATTTTTTACTGGTGACTATGGTTTTTCCATTAGTCATGTATGGATGTGAGAGTTGGACTATAAAGAAAGCTGAGTGCTGAAGAATTGTTGTTTTTGAACTGTGGTGTTGTAAAGACTCTTGAGAGTCCCTTGGACTGCAAGGAGATCCAACCAGTCCATCCTAAAGGAGATCGGTCCTGGGTGTTCATTGGAAGGGCTGATGTTGAAGCTAAACTCCAATACTTTGGCCACCTGATGTGAAGAACTGACTCATTTGAAAAGACCCTGATGCTGGGAGAGACTGAGGGCAGGAGGATAAGGGGACGACAGAGGATAAAATGGTTGGATGGCATCACCGACTCAATGGACATGGGTTTGGGTGGACTCCAGCAGTTGGTGATGGACAGGGAGGCCTGGCATGCTGTGATTCATGGGGTTGCAAAGAGTCGGACACAACTAGGCGACTGAACTGGTGGTATAAAATTTTTAACTTAACAAAATATGTATTTCTATGTAAATAAAAACTACCAAAATTAATAAAGTCCATCCAAAACAGTATAGCAGTAACTGAATGTGGAAAAAAGATAAGTATGATAAAAAGTAGCTTCATTTTCAATAAACTAATTCATGGCTCTGTAATTGAAATATATTCCCAAAAACTTATGGAGCCAGGGAAAGACCCTGTGTTCTGTTCTAAAGGTCTACATTCTTAAAGACAACATCTGTAAATAATTCTATGATAGGAAGAGAGACAGGGAAAAGACAGAAAAGGGGGGGGAGGGCAAGAGAGGAGAAAGAAAAATTATCTCTCTACAATTTCAGGCATGGTCTCTGTAGAAATTTGTTGAGTGAGAAGGGGGGTCGGTATATACTTTCTTAAGACTGTTTACTTTTTGTCACCATCATATGTGAATGACAACTTAAATATATTTCTTTGTATATTTTATTCCTGACAGAATCGCTTATTTCACTGTTTTCTAGTAACATCATAGTTAATATAAAGGTTAACCTCTTAGCAATTAATGTTATTTTGCCCAGAATTTTACAGACTAAAAAAAGAAAAAAACAAAGTTCAGTTAATCATTTTAGCCAGCATCATCTATCTTGTTCCTCATTTGGGCTTATTAATTTTAAACAGAAATACAAGGACCCTCTTATTTCCAATCTGGAGTCTTTTTTCTGCAAACTTGTATCTCTATCAATCAGTTCAAACTTATACGTTCTTCTCTAACCAGCAAAAGCTAGTTACAATGTTTTATTTATTGGAACACTCAATCTTCAATTTTTTTTTCCACCTGTAAGAAGAGAAGTAAAAAGCAAAGGAGAAAAGGAAAGATATAAGCATCTGAATGCAGAGTTCCAAAGAATAGCAAGAAGAGATAAGAAAGCCTTCCGCAGCAATCAATGCAAAGAAATAGAGGAAAACAACAGAATGGGAAAGGCTAGAGATCTTTTGAAGAAAATTAGAGATACCAAGGGAACATTTCATGCTAAGATGGGCTAGATAAAGGACAGAAACGATATGGACCTAACAGAAGCAGAAGATCTTAAGAAGAGGTGGCAAGAACACACAGAAGAACTGTACGAAAAAGATCTTCACAAAACCTGGATAATCACGATGGTGTGATCACTCACCTAGAGCCAGACTTCCTGGAATGTGAGGTCAAGTGGGCCTTAGAAACATCACTATGAACAAAGCTAGTGGAAGTGATGGAATTCCAATTGAGCTATTTCAAATCCTGAAAGATGATGCTGTCAAAGTGCTGCACTCAATATGCCAGCAAATTTGGAAGACTCACCAGTGGCCACAGAACTGGAAAAGGTCAGTTTTCATTCCAATCCCAAAGAAAGGCAATGCCAAAGAATGTTCAAGCTACCACACAATTGAACTCATCTCACACACTAGTACACTAGTAAAGTAATGCTCAAAATTCTCCAAGCCAGGCTTCAGCAATAAGTGAACCGTGAACCTCCTGATGTTCAAGCTGGTTTTAGAAAAGGCAGAGGAATCAGAGATCAAATTGTCAACATCCAGTGGATCATCAAAAAAGCGAGAGAGTTCCAGAAAAACATGTATTTCTGCTTTATTGACTACTCCAAAGCCTTTGACTGTGTGGATCACGATAAACTGTGGAAAATTCTTCAAGAGACAGGAATACCAGACCACTTGACCTGCCTCTTGAGAAATCTATATGCAGGTCAGGAAGCAACAGTTAGAACTGGACATGGAACAACAGACTGGTTCCAAATAGGAAGAGGAGTACGTCAGGGCCGTATATTGTCACCCTGCTTATTTAACTTCTATGCAGAGTACATCATGAGAAATGCTGGGCTGGAAGAAGCACAAGCTGGAATCAAGATTGCCGGGAGAAATATCAATAATCTCAGATATGCAGATGACACCACGCTTATGGCAGAAAGTAAAGAGGAACTAAAAAGCCTCTTGATGAAAGTGAAAGAGGAGAGTGAAAAAGTTAGCTTAAAGCTCAATATTCAAAAAACAAAGATCATGGCATCTGGTCCCATCACTTCATGGGAAATAGATGGGTAAACAGTGGAAACAGTGTCAGACTTTATTTTTGGGGGCTCCAAACTCACTGCAGATGGTGACTGCAGCCATGAAATTAAAAGACACTTACTCCTTGGAAGGAAAGTTATGATCAACCTAGATAGCATATTGAAAAGCCAACAAAGGTCCGTCTAAGTCAAGGCTGTGGTTTTTCCAGTGGTCATGTATGGATGTGAGAGTTGAACTGTGAAGAAAGCTGAGTGCTGAAGAATTGATGCTTTTGAACTGTGGTGCTGGAGAAGACTCTTGAGAGTCCCTTGGACTGCAAGGAGATCCAACCAGTCTACTCTGAAGGAGATCAGCCCTGGGATTTCTTTGGAAGGAATGATGCTAAAGCTGAAACTCCAGTACTTTGGCCACCTCATGCGAAGAGTCCTTGGAAACGACTCTGATGCTGGGAGGGATTGGGGGCAGGAGGAGAAGGGGACGACTGAGGATGAGATGGCTGGATGGCATCACTGACTCGATGGACGTGAATCTGAGTGAACTCCCGGAGTTGGTGATGGACAGGGAGGCCTGGCGTGCTGCGATTCATGGGGTCACAAAGAGTCAGACACAACTGAGCGACTGAACTGAAGTGAACTGAACTGATGTATTTCAAATGTGGTTCTGAAACATTTCAATGCAAATGATGCAGAAAGAATACTCTGCTGGAATGAGTCAGACCAAATCCAATCCTTCCACTTATCAGTTGTAGAACTGCAGGCAATTTACTTAACTTTCCACTTCCCTAACTATAAAATGGAGACAAGACCTACATGGGTAGATATAAGGATTAAATTTCATACACATCTGTATGTTCATTAATTATGTGGGACCATAGCTGGCATAAGTACTCAAAAAGAAGGCATATATTCTCACTATCTTCCCTTCTGAATCTGATGTTCTACAGCATTCATTCTCCTCTATATTGCAACCAAACATCTTGGCTCTTAAGACTGTTTATTCTTTTTATACAGTTGTATGTTTTCTTAAAGCATTTTTACAGTTGCTTAGTTTTATTCATAGATCATGTATTAAACAGGGAAATCATTCATTGAAAACTTACATAACTATCTACCTTATTTGTTGTTGGTGCTAAACACCCTTTTTGTTCTTTCCTGGTAGCTCAGCTGGTAAAGAATCCACATACAATGTAGGAGACCCCGGTTCGACTCCTGGGTCAGGAACATCCCCTGGAAAAGGGAACAGCTACCCACTCCAGTATCCTGACCTGGATAATTCCATGGACTATACAGTCCATCGGGTCGTAAAGAGTCAGACACAACTGAATGATTTTCCCTTTCATATACCCTCTTATCAGAACCTACCCAGGAAAACACATGCTCAAGAGTTACTGAATACACTGGCCAACATTGCAGGTCTCAAATGATACTGGCTGAATGAACTGTGAATGAACCACTGAGAACTGTGCTAACTAGCCTTCTTTTTCACTTCTAGAGTTGGAAATCAAGCCAGATCATGTGACGGGCACTAGTGCTGGAAACAGAAGAATCTGGCACATTTCTGAGGATGGGTGACCTTTGATAGACTTTGTAAAATTCCCTTTCAGTTTTAAGATTTAAATCAGCTTGTTTGCATGTTTATAAGTAATGATTCCTAATTTTCAGAGTAATTTTAGGTCTCTTGCCTAAGGTTCAAATTTACGATAAAAGCGCAATACTTTTAGAGAATTTCATTCAGCCTCTCTTCTCTTATCCCAATCTACACATGGCTTTCCATGACTTGCTTTTCCTTATAGTTCAGTATCTAAACCATAAAAATAATTTTTTTGGAAAGGCTGATCCCCAAAATAAGTATCTAAACCATAAACATAATTTGTTTGGAAAGGCTGATCCCAAAACTAAGTTTTATATTTGATCATATATTGTAATTATTTTAGTTCTCAAAAACTCAAGGGGAAAAAATAAAATTTAGTTTATTGGACAACCTAGTTTTTGGAACTTGAGTGTTACACAGGAGTGAAGAAACTATGTCCCATGTGCCAAATCTAGTCTGCTGCCTATTTTTGTAAATAAGATTTTATTGGACACGCTCATTTTTTACATATCATCTATAGCTGCTTTTGAACAATAACAGACATGAAAAGCTGTGATAGAGACTGTAAGTCTTACAAAACCTAAGCCAAAAGAGACACTAAGAAAAGGGTCTAAAACAACAAAAACAGCACACATTTACTATACAGTTACAATATGTTAGGCATTGCTTTGTTAAATTTTACCTTAACTATCTCCTTTAAAAATTGGGTAAAATTTTTGGATAAAATTTATGGTTAAAACATATGAACTGGGTACTATTATAATTCCTGTTTTCAGATGGGAAAGCTGAGGTCTGGTCAAAGTTAACAGGTGGACCGGGAGTCAAACCTAGGTTTGCTGAAAACAAGAGTAGAAGAATAATTACTCTTCTTCAGGGGTCTTTAAAAATAACACTAAAGGTGTTTTCTAAGGACTTAGTCTGTGACTAGAAAGCTTTCAATTTTATTGGTTTGATGGTCCACATGCTTTTATACTATAAATAGTATGTAAGTACTACTACTTATAAGTAGCAGTAGTAGTAGTATGTACGTACTACTTAGTATGTAAGTATGGAATTAAGTATAGATTTTAATATCTGCCCACTAATACCAATGAAAGAAAAATGATTTTTACTTTTCACGAGGAAATGAGCATAAAAACTACCTTTACTTTAACTGAGACTGTGTGGTTTTAAAATTTTTTGATTTTTACTTTTTTAAAACAAGTTATACTGGGATTAAATGACAATTTAAAGCAATTATTAATAAATACATAGTAAGATCTTCACAACCCAGATAATCATGATGATGTGATCACTAATCTAGAACCAGACATCTTGGAATGTGAAGTCAAGTGGGCCTTAGAAAGCATCACTACAAACAAAGCTAGTGGAGGTGATGGAATTCCAGTGGAGCTGTTTCAAATCCTGAAAGATGATGCTGTCAAAGTGCTGCACTCAATATGCCAGCAAATTTGGAAAACTCAGCAGTGGCCACAGGACTGGAAAAGGTCCGTTTTCATTCCAATTCCAAAGAAAGGCAATGCCAAAGAATGCTTCAACTACCGCACAATTGCACTCATCTCACATGCTAGTAAAGTAATGCTCAAAATCCTCCAAGCCAGGCTTCAGCAATACGTGAACCGTGAACTCCCTGATGTTCAAGCTGGCTTTAGAAAAGGCAGAGGAACCAGAGATCAAATTGCCAACATCAATGGACGTGAGTCTGAGTGAACTCCGAGAGATGGTAATGAACAGTGAGGCCTGGAGTGCTGCGATTCATGGGGTCGCAAAGAGTCAGACACGACTGAGCGACTGAACTGAACTGAAATAAAATGGAGATACCCCATATCCAAGGTCAGGAGCAGTGGCTGGGAGGAGATACCCCAAGTCCAAGGTCAGAGAAACCCCAGAAAGACGGCAGGCGCTGGAGCAGCTGCGAGATATCCTACACCCAAGGGCAAAGGAGAAGCCCCAGCAAGATGGCAGGAAGGGCGGATTTGCATTTAGAATCAAACCCCATTCCTGCCAGAGACGCTCAGAGGGCTCAAACAAACCTCGTGCGCACCAGGACCCAGGGACCCCACAGAGACTGAGACAGAACTGTGTCTGAGTGTCTCCTGTGGAGGCACGGGTCAGCAGTGGACTGCCACAGGGGCAGGCGCTCTGGGTGCAGCCGGCCTGGGTATGCCATAAGCCCTCCTGGACGAGGTCGCCATTAACCCCACCACAGAGCTGCCAGAACTTACCCAGGACTGGGAAACAGGCTCTTGGAGGGCACAAACAGAACCTTGTGTGCACCAGGACCCAGGAGAAAGGGGCAGGGACCCCACAAGAGACTGACCCAGACTTGCTGGGGAGTGTCCAGGAGTCTCTGCAGAGGCGTGGGTTGGCGGTGGCCTGCTGCAGGGTTGCGGGCACTGAGTGCAGCAGTGCGTGCATGGGACCTTCTGAAGGAGGTCGCATTATCTTCCTTGCCTCCACCATTGTTGGGCCTCAGGTCAAATAACAGGGAGGGAAGAGAGCCCCTCCCATCAACAGAAAACTGGATTAAAGATTTACTGAGCATGGCCCCGCCCATCAGAACAAGACCCAGTTTGCCCCTCAATCAGTCTCTCCCATCAGGAAGCTTCCATAAGCCTCTTAATCCTTCTCCACCAGAGGGCTGCTACTGCTAAGTCGCTTCAGTCCTGTCTGACTCTGTGCGACCCCATAGACGGCCGCCCACTAGGCTCCTCTGTCCCTGGGATTCTCCAGGCAACAACACTGGAGTGGGTTGCCATCTCCTTCTCCAATGCGTGAAAGTGAAAAGTGAAAGTGAAGTCGCTCAGTCATGGCCGATCCTTAGCAACCCCACGAACTGCAACCCATCAGGCTCCTCCGTCCATGGGATTTTCCAGGCAAGAGTACCAGAGTGGGGTGCCACTGCCTTCTCCGCCACCACAGGGCAGACAGACTGAAAACCAAAAGCACAGAAAATGGCCCAATCTAATCACATGGACCACAGCCTTGTCTAACTCAATGAAACTATGAGCCATGCTGTGTAGGGCCACCCAAGACGGACAGGTCATGGTGGAGAGTTCCGACAAAGTGTGATCCACTGGAGAAGGGAATGGCAAACCACTTCAGTATTCTTGCCTTGAGAACCCCATGAACAGTATGAAAAGACAAAGGTAGGACACTGAAAGATGAACTCCCCAGGACAGAAGGTGCCCAATATGCTATAGGAAATCAGGGGAGAACTAACTACAGAAAGAATGAAGAGACGGAGCCAATGCAAAAACAACACCCAGTTGTGGATGTGACTGGTGATGGAAGCAAGGTCCAATGCTGTAAAGAGCAATATTGCATAGGAACCTGGAATGTCAGGTCCATGAATCAAGGTAAATTGGAAGTGGTCAAACAGGAGATGGCAAGAGTGAACGTCAACATTTCAGGACTCAGTGAACTAAAATGGACTGGAATGGGTGAATTTAACTCAAATGACCATTATATATACTACTGTGCACAAGAATCCCTTTGAAGAAATGGAGTAGCCATCACAGTAAGAGAGTCCGAAATGTAGCACTTGGATTCAATCTCAAAAAAGACAAAATGATCTCTGTTCGTTTCCAAGGCAAACCATTCAATATCACGATAATCCAAAGTCTATGCCCCGACCAGTAATGCTAAAGAAGCTGAACTTGAACCGTTCTAAGAACACCACAAGACCTTCTAGAACTAACACCCAGAAAAGATGTCCTTTTCATTATAAGGGACTGGAATGCAAAAGTAGGAAGTCAAGAAACACCTTGGGTAACAGGCAAATTTGCCCTTGAAGTACAGAATGATGCAGGGCAAAGGCTAATAGAGTTTTGCCAAGAGAATGCACTGGTCATAGCAAATACCCTCTTCCAACAACACAAGAGAAGACTCTACACATGGACATCACCAGATGGTCAACAGTGAAATCAGCCTGATTATATTCTTTGCAGCCAAAGATGGAGAAGCTCTATACAGTCAACAAAAACAAGACCGGGAGCTGACTGTGGCTCAGATCATGAACTCCTTATTGCCAAATTCAGACTTAAATTGAAGAAAGTAGGGAAAACTACTAGACCATTCAGGTATGACCTAAATCAAATCCCTTACAATTATACAGTGGAAGTGAGAAAAAATTGAAGGGACTAGATCTGATAGAGTGCCTGATGAACTATGGATGGAGGTTTGTGACACTGTACAGGAGACTGGGATCAAGACCATTCCCATGGAAAAGAAATGCAAGAAACCAACAAGGCTGTCTGAGGAGGCCTTACATATAGTTGTGAAAAGAAGAGAAGCGAAAAGCAAAGGAAAAAAGGAAAGATATATCCATTTGAATGCAGAGTTCCAAAGAAGAGCAAGGAGAGATAAGAAATCCTTCCTCAGTAATCAATGCAGGGAAATAGAGGAAAAGAATAGAATGGGAAAGACTAGAGATCTCTTCAAGAAAAACAGAGATATCAAGGAAACATTTCATGTAAAGATGGGCTCGATAAAGGACAGAAATGATATAGACCTCACAGAAGCAGAAGATATTAAGAAGAGGTAGCAAGAATACACAGAAGAACTGTACAAAAAAGATCTTCATGACCCAGATAATCACGATGGTGTGCTCACTCACCTAGAGACAGACATCTTGGAATGTGAAGTCAAGTGGGCCTTATGAAGTATCACTATGAACAGAGCTAGTGGAGGTGATGGAATTCCACTGGAGCTATTTTAAATTCTACAAGGAACAACAGACTGGTTCCAAATAGGAAAAGGAGTCTGTCAAGGCTGTATATTGTCATCCTGCTTATTTAACTTATATGAAGAGTACATCATGAGAAACACTGGGCTTGAGGAAACACAAGCTGGAATCAAGATTGCCAGGAGAAATATCAATAAGCAGATGACACCACCCTTATGGCAGAAAGTGAAGAAGAACTAAAGAGCCTCTCGATAAAAATGAAAGAGGAGAGTGAAAAAGTTGGCTTAAAACTCAACATTCAGAAAACTAAGATCATGGCATCTGGTCCCATCACTTCATGGCAAAGAGATGGGAAACAGTGGAAACAGTGACAGACTTTATTTACCTTATGGCAGAAAGTGAAGAAGAACTAAAGAGCCTCTCGATAAAAATGAAAGAGGAGAGTGAAAAAGTTGGCTTAAAACTCAACATTCAGAAAACTAAGATCATGGCATCTGGTCCCATCACTTCATGGCAAAGAGATGGGAAACAGTGGAAACAGTGACAGACTTTATTTTGCGGGGCTCCAAAATCACTGCAGATGGTGATTGCAGTCATGAAATTAAAAGACGCTTGTTCCTTGGAAGAACAGTTATGACCAACCTAGACAGCATATTAAAAACCAGAGATATTACTTGGCCAGCAGAGGCTGGTGTAGTCAAGGCTATGGTTTTTCCAGTAGTCATGTATGGATATGAGAGTTGGACCGTAAAGAAAGCTGAGCGCCAAAGAACTGATGCTTTTGAACTGTGATGTTAGAGAAGACTCTTGAGAGTCCCTTGGACTGTAAGGAGATACAACCAGTGCATCATAAAGGAAATCAGTCCTGAATATTCATTGAAAGGACTGATGCTGAAGCTGAAACTCCAACACTCTGGCCACCTGATGCAAAGAACTGACTCATTTGAAAAGACTCAGATGCTGGGAAAGATTGAAGGTGGGAGGAGAAGGAGACAGCAGAGGATGAGTTGGTTGGATGGCATCACCGAGTAAATGGACATGAGTTTGAGTAAACTCCAGGAGTTGGTGATGGACAGGGAGGCCTGGTGTGCTGCAGTCCCATGGGGTCGCGAAGAGTCAGATACAACTGAGCAACTGAACTTAACTGAAAACGGAAACACATTTAAGACTTATTTACATATTTGAGTGTTTTTCTTGGTAATAATATTTCAAATGCTGTTACTAAAAGCTTTTTTCATGTATGTAATCTTATTTTTTAACTGAAATATAAACGACCTACATACACTACATTAGTTCCAGGTGCACAACACAGTGATATCACACTTCTAAAGATTTCAAAATGATCCCCATGATTAGTATAGTTACCATCTGTCACCACAGAAAGTTATTACCATATTAACTATATTCACTACACTGTACATTTCATCTCTGTGACACATTTATTTTGTAACTGGAAGATTATAACTCTTCATCTCCTATTTCACTCAACTCTCCCACTCTCCTCCCCTCTGGCAACCACCTACTTGTTCTCTTATCTATGCATCTGTTTTGTTATGTTTTGATTACTTATTTTGCTTTTTAGATTCCACATATAAGTGAAACTATACAGTATTTGTCTTTCTCTGACTTACTTCACTTAATATGATAATCTCTAGGTCAATCCATGTTGCTGTTGCTGCTGCTGCTGCTAAGTCACTTCAGTCGTGTCCGATTCTGTGTGACCCCAGAGATGGCAGCCCACCAGGCTCCCCCGTCCCTGGGATTCTCCAGGCAAGAACACTGGAGTGGGTTGCCATTTCCTTTTCCAATGCGTGAGAGTGAAAAGTGAAAGTGAAGTCGCTCAGTCGTGTCCAACTCCCAGCGACCCCATGGGCTGCAGCCCACCAGGCTCCTCCACCCATGGGATTCTCAAATGACATTATTTCATTCTCTTTTTATGGCTGAGTAATATTCCATCATATATACACATGGCACATGCTTCATTCATCTACTGATGGATGCTTAGACTGCTTCCATATCTTGCCTATTGTAAATAATGCTGTAATGAAATTAAGAATTTGAAAATACTTAACTGAAATTCTAAAATGATTGTCATAAGAGGTTATAAGTGGAAGTTAGTTTTATACCTATATAACTGCTATCATTACTACTGGTTTTCACAACCATTATAGTAGTAAGGAAAAGGTGAACAGAGTAGTTTGAAACTGAGCTTTAAGGGAGGAAATGAAGAAATATTTATACTAAGAACATATGTTTTAAAGAGGAATATGGTGAAAAAAAAAAGCTTTGGAAAAAATGAAAGAAGGGTTAATTGTTGGAGATACTTCAACTCAAATTTAACTAAGCTACAGGTGGGTAAGAGATAACGTGATAAATACTGGAAATACAAAGACAAGTTCTAACTTCAAAAACTATATAGCACAACAGGGCAGACAGGCAGGCAAAATTAATATAGGGTTCTTAACTGCAAGCAATAGAAACCAATTTACAGTAATGAACAGAAACGTACAGATATTAAAAGCAGCTCTCAGAATTGCTGAGACATTTGAAGAACCACACTCAGGAAATGGGTAGGAACCAAGTGAGAAGGCTTAAAGGCAAGAAATCAAAATCAAAATTTGTGACATGAACCACCGGGATAGAGAAAAGATGCCACAACAGACACTACTTCTCCTTTTGGAAACTGGATGCTGTATTGCAGACCCTTCATCTTTTCCTGTGCCTGAGTATTGGCTCCAGATAAAAGCATCCAATTAGCCAACTCTGGGTTATGGCCCATTTCCTAAACTTTGGGCAAAAGAAAGCAATTTATTTGTCCTTTTCTGCTTGTGCAGTGGGAGCTGGGCCTTGCATTTCACCAAGATTCATACTATATATAAATAGCAGAAAAGAAAATGAAGTTGCTCAGTTGTGTCTGACTCTGCGACCCCATGGACTGTAGTCTACACCAGGCTCCTCTGTCCATGGGATTCTCCAGGCAAGAATACTTGAGTGGGCTGCCATTTCCTTCTCCAGATCATCTTCCTGACTCAGGGATTGAACCCAGGTCTCCCACATTGCAGGCAGACTGCTTTACCCTCTGAGCCACCAGGGAAGCCATATATATATAGCAGGAAAATCTTCAAAAACAGGAAGGGGCTCAAAGGCTGTGAGGTCCACCCTCAAGAAAACAAACGCCTCTCTACAAACACTGTAAATTAAATCAAGACTTGCAGAAATATTTTGAGGAGTCTCTGTGTTCTCAGTTTGAAAGGCATTAGTCAAATACTTAAATAATAACAAGTGATAAACTCCTATACCTGGCACCTTTGCTTTTTTAACCATTCATTAAGACAAAACACTTGGAACATTCAAAACTTAGGAGATATATTCCACAGAGAAAGAGTTTCTTAAGCCACATACAGTTTTTCAAACTCAAATCCAATGACTTGTTAGTCAAGCCAAAAGCCCATAAGTTTCGAGTTTAAGCAACTCTACATTAAAACATAACACAATAAGAAAGTTCTGTATTATTAGCATATTACACTGGCTTAAAAGAGAGATTGATAACACAGGAAATGTTATGCAAAACAAAAACTTTAAAAATAAGCAGAAATTTACCAAGCAAATAGAGTGGAACAAAAAAAGAATATAACAGTGGTAATAGCTATATAAAGCACTTCATTAGAAAACAGTGCAATGCAGTGAAACAGGCACCTGTTCAGGACAGAAAAAGTGAACTGAAGCCCGAATCCTAATTAGCGGTATAATCTGAGTCAAGTCCTTTAATATCTAATTTTTCCTTATCTACAAAATGAGGAAGGGAGACTAGATGATCTTTAAGTAGTTTCACTTCTAAACAAATGCTGGGTTGTTATTAATAACAATGGTTAACATTTATCGGCACTCACTATATTCAGGGAGAAGTGTATACAGTTTACATATATTAAGTAGGTATCATTATCCCCATTTTCTCCAACTCAGGAAATTCAAGCTCTAAGCAGTTAACTACCTCATTGAAAGTGATCAGGTTAATAAGCTAGCCAGAATTTAATTCCAAAAGGATGAGATGGCTGGATGGCATTACCGACTCGATGGACATGAGTTTGAGTGCACTCCGGGAGTTGGTGACGGACAGGAAGGCCCAGCGTGTTGTGATTCATGGGGTCTCAAAGAGTTGGATATGACTGAGCGACTGAACTGAACACAACAAAAAAAAGATAAAGAAGAGACAAATCGGGAAAAACACTTGCAAAACGTATGGTAAAAATCTTAATTTATAAAAGGCTCATACAAATCAATTTAAAAAACCAGACCAAATACCTACCAGAAAAATGAAAGAAAGATATAAACAAGAAATCTGAGGAAATGAATACAAATGCTAAAAGTTCTGAAGTTTCATTTCCTCATTAAAGAAATGCAAATCACTTATTCAAATAGCAAAAATGCAATGTCATTAGGGAATGGTCAGTCTCCTGTGCTACTGACTTGTGTCTAAGTTGATAAAACTCATCAGGAGGGTCATAGAGCTATGGCCTCAGAAACTGTCAAGGTGTGTATACACACATAAACATATATATAAAGGTAATCACAATAACATGAGCCAGAAAAAAGATGTTTATTATGGTGCATTAGTTAAATTATGGTATATCCATAAAATGGAATAATATGTACCACTTAAAAAGGAGGGATGAATAAACGTAATGTGGAACCTAAGAAGGGATGGAGCCAAAGCAAAAACAATACCCAGCTGTGGATGTGACTGGTGATAGAAGCAAGGTCCTATGCTGTAAAGAGCAATATTGCATAGGAACCTGGAATGTCAGGTCCATGAATCAAGGCAAATTGGAAGTGGTCAAACAAAAGATGGCAAGAGTGAACATTGACATTCTAGGAATCAGCGAACTAAAATGGACTGGAATGGGTGAATTTAACTCAGATGACCATTATATCTACTACTGCGGGCAGGAATCCCTCAGAAGAAATGGAGTAGCCATCATGGTCAACAAAAGAGTCCAAAATGCAGTACTTGGATGCAATCTCAAAAATGACAGAATGATCTCTGTTCGTTTCCAAGGTAAACCATTCAATATCACAGTAATCCAAATCTATGCCCCAACCAGTAACGCTGTAGAAGCTGAATGGTTCTATGAAGACCTACAAGACCTTTTAGAACTAACACCCAAAAAAGATGTCCTTTTCATTATAGGGGACTGGAATGCTAAAGTAGGAAGTCAAGAAACACCTGGAGTAACAGGCAAATTTGGCCTTGGAATGCGGAATGAAGCAGGGCAAAGACTAATAGAGTTTTGCCAAGAAAATGCACTGGTCATAGCAAACACCCTCTTCCAACAACACAAGAGAAGACTCTACACGTGGACATCACCAGATGGTCAACACCGAAATCAG
>SJYT01039491.1:137463-161674 GCA_006410635.1 Cephalophus harveyi
TCTGAGTGAACTCCAGGAGTTGGTGATGAACAGGGAAGCCTGACGTGCTGCGATTCATGGGGTCACAAAGAGTTGGACACGACTGAGTGACTGAACTGAACTGAAGATAAATTATTAAGGAATTTTAAAAAAAGCAAAGTGCAGAAGTGTGCATAGACATTTTTTAAAGTGGGGAATGGATGAGTAAGTGGGTTCCCAATGTTTTTCTGGAATTACTTACAGGAAGCTGTTAAGAATGGCTAACTTTGTTCACAGGTAACTGGCACAGAGAGCCACAGGTGCTGTATTTTCTAGTCTGTACCTGAGTTAATTTCACTTGTTAAAATTAACAGTAATTATCTAGAGAGCCGAATTACAGACCAAATTTTGTCTTTTTTTTATACTTTTCTGTCTTAAAAATACCTAATAAAATCTGTATTTTAAATAAAAAAACACTCCAGTAGGGATAATGGGCAAGGGGTACTTTGTTGCATTTTATTAACAGGAAGGCCTGGCATGCTGCAATCCATGGGGTCGCAAAGAGTCAGACATGACTGAGCAACTGAACTGATGATTCTATCAATACAGCTTTATCTCTTAAATAATAAGTATATTAGTTTAAATTTTAAATCAGCTTTATTACACTTTTACTTGTTTGCCCTAGTTTTTTATAATGTTTAGATTCTCAAAGCAAAACATGACAAATAGCTGATGTACATTATGAGTAAACACTCCTCCTGCAATGTAAAAAAGATCTTCTCATTTTAAATTCAAAGTAAGAGACACACAGAAAAGTATCTAAACTATTCTGTATGTACTGAGGGCACCTTTTTACACAAGCTGACCTACTGGCTTTCTGACTGGGTCACAAGCCCTACTGGAGAAAGGGCCTAAACACAGTGACAAACAAATTGGTAACTTAAAAAAGAAACAAAAAAGAGGAAACTATGTAAAACTGACATATGCAAGATAGTTTGAATCAGGACCTCTTTTCAATTGCCTATTTTATTAGGAAAGTGAAACATGATCCCAATAAGTCATGCAATTTCTAAAGATTAGAGCTGATACTTTTCCTCAGGTTCAAGAGATCCTTTTCTCTCACAAGATGAACAATTGTTGCTTTTCAACCTATCAGAATGTCAAAGGCAGGTGTAACTAGAAAGGGGCTGGAGTGGGAAAGAAAACCACAGAGAAAGAGAAGTTAGAGAGAGACCTGATGTCTAGTGTTTCACAGCAAGTGAAACAGAAGCACATGTAAACAAGAGTACATATATCAGACCTGCTGGAGATTCTAAGGTAACTACTTATCCATACAACTCACAAGCGTTCACCTGTGAGCTGGAGTCTCAAAACTAAACACAAAGCTCACTTCTAAGTAGTCTCAATGGATAATTACCATCTTGCTGTGATTATTTTTAATACTTAATTATACTCAACAATATACCATCCCTGAGTTATCTAGCATTATTGAAAAATGAAAGTCAATGTTATGCTTACGTAATAAGAGCTCTGACGTCAGAGAGACTGACTTAAAAATCTCAGCTTTGTTACTTAAGGGCTCTATGACCTTGGGCAAGTTGTTTAACCTTTGGTTTTGTTTCTTCATCTCTAAAACCTCTAATATTGGGTTAACAAATTAACTACATTCATGGGTTGATGTGATAAATAAAAGCAGTTACACTTCTACATGGCTTCACAGTATTCAAATAAAGTTTTAAGAACATACTTTTTGAAAAAAGTGCCATTTGTTTAAACCATTCTGAATAGAAATCTCAATACCTCAGTTAACTTTTGTTTCTTCTTAAAGCAAACAGACACAACTTTTTCTATAGGATAATTATTAATACAAATGATAAGATTATGTATGACTATGAGGGCTTCAAAGGCGGCACAGCAATAAAAAATCTGCCTGCCAATGCAGGAAATGCAAGAGATGCAGGTTAGATCCCTGGTCAGGAAAATCCCCTGGAGTAGGAAATGGCAACCTACTCCAGTATTCTTGCCTGAAAAATTCCATGGATAGAGGAACCTGGCGGGCTACAGTCCATGGGGTAGCAAAGTCGGACACAATGGAACATGCACACGTACACGTGCACGCACACGTTTCCACAAGCTATCAATCAGTTTCTTTAGGAATACTTTGAGAAGATAGCACTTGACAAGACATAAAGTTTATAGAGAAGTCTCCATGCTAATTATTTCCAAATGTAACAATTTTAAAAGAAAACAGTTAAAATTTTAAAAAACTATAGCCGTTTTACTATATCCTTGCTGCTCCTGCTAAGTCGCTTCAGTCGAGTCCGACTCTGTGCAACCCCACAGACGGCAGCCCACCAAGCTCCCTCGTCCCTGGGAGTCTCCAGGCAAGAACACTGGAGTGGGTTGCCATTTCCTTCACCAATGCATGAAAGTGAAAAGTAAAAGTGAAGTCGCTCAGTTGTGTCCGACTCTTAGTGACCCCATGGACTGCAGCCCACCAGGCTCCTCCGTCCATTGGATTTTCCAGGCAAGAGTACCAGAGTGGGGTGCCATTGCCTTATTCATAATCAAATAACTTGTGCTTGCCTCTTGCAAGCCCCTTTCTCATCTTCTTAAGGTGCTCACGCTAAGTAAGTTACTGTGAGCTAAGAAGCCAGATAACCATTTCATGGCAGACCAATCTGGTGAAAAATATATGGGCTGTAGAGACAGCTCTGTGTTTAAATCCCAGGTATGCTACTTATTTTGTGATCTTGTCAAATTACTTAACTTCTCTTTAGCTTCAATTTCCTCATCTTTAAAATGGGAATGCAGTTATCTATACTGAAATGCTGTGGTAAAAGGCAAATAAAAATTGAGATAAAAATCTTACAGAGTACTTTCCAGTACCTGCCAAAGTAAGTCATCCTGTCAATGATAATTATTATTACATAACTAATGCAGGATATTAAAACTACAGTGAACTTAAGAATATAAAGGATTTATTTAGAACGTATGTTTTTAATGTGTGAGATTCCTTGGCACCATACTGGAGATACAAAGATGAAAAAGGATAATGTATCTATCCTCCAGAGGCTCACAGCCTTTAATTAAAGACACACACACAAACAAAATCATAGCAATTTGGTTAAGTGAAACAGTAGAAGCAGCACTCCATTTGAAGTCAAAATGCCTTTCTGGAGGAGGTGATAGTTAAGTTAGGATAAATAGCTCACCAGGTAGGACTTAGGGACTGAGGTGAGCTGACTTGCTCAGGAAGGATGAAAGATCACAGGTGAAGAAAACATACAAGTAAGAAACAGCTTGGTGAGGTCTGGAACAGAGCACGTGTAAAGAGAGTTTAAAAAAGCCAGCATAGGCCAGATCTTCATGATCTGGGATGCCAAACCAAGGAGAAGTTGGCCCTTTTAAAAATAAATAATGGGGAATCACAAAAGTATAAGGGTAATGAAGGAGGTTGGCTGAAAAAGACACTCAGATTCCTATTACAGAGATTCCTCCAGCTGAGATGTTCCAGCTGACCAGGGACGAGAGAGAAACTACAGTCAAGGAAAATATAGTCCAGGTGGTTAAGTAGCAATTAATTTGAAGTAATGATGTTAAGAGAAAGGAACAAAGAAATAAGGTAGTCTTGATACCACTCAAAAAGTTGGGGAAATTCCCCAATTTCTAGTTTGGGCAAATGGGTGGGTCATGAAGTCATTAGAAAGTAGACAAGAAAAATAGAAACATTGAAGATTTATCTGAATGCAGTTATTTACTAAGTCTGGAGCGCAAATGAAGGCCGAGTTAACTCCAATAGGAGAAATTAACATAAAGGCAGAAATGGAAGGCAAAAATAAGGCATTCAGATGAATCACACAGATTGAAAACAGTGAATACTACGACCATTGCTGATGAATATCCTACTTTGTGTCTTTCACTTGTTTTCCAATTGAACAAACTGTTATATGTGAGATGTTACTTTTAATCTACATGCTACCTTATCAGTATGAATGCTTTTTCCAGAGGTCAGCTGAACATTAATGTTTAAGTTTTCTGAGCATCACTATCATGCCAAAATTAGCAAAGTGTTGGGGGCCTGCAGAGTACCCAATAAAAATGGAAGAATTAATATAGTCTTTACATTTAGTTTCTTATAGTCAAGAAACCAAACTGCTTCAGATACTGTTTTAATGATGATTCAGATAAGCATGTAACATGGAATAATCTGTTTTTCTTTATATGTTGCTTTTTTCATTTAGGAACATATAATTTTCAATGGTTTTGGAACTTTGAATTTATTTTTCAGAATTCAAGAATTCATCCCAAGCCAACAATTTATGCCTATCCATACTCCAGACTTCTGTACAGAAGTCGATAGAAAAGTACAATTATTGCTTTTTAAAACATTAATTTTAAGGAAAAATACTAAACTGCTTCACCTACAGGTCCATTCTTATATGTTAACAATGTGAGAGATCTTGACAGGTGTACGTACGCAGGAGAGTATTTTAAAGAGTCTCACCCCTTAGAAGGAAAACTAGAGAACGTGTTTCTTTATGTACTTTCTTTGTACACAACTCAGATAAATGCACATCACATAAACTTAGAAAATAATAATGACTGCCCACCAGATGAAAAAGGTAAATCTATGAATAAGCAGGGAAGATGGAAGCTGGGCAGAAGAAACCATGTTAGGAGGACTTGAAATATAAAAAGGCACAATAGGAGAGCTCAGTCAGTGAAAAATGGAGGGCTAGTTTTTGGCTGTTTTGTTTATCATTTTTCATTAACAAAGCAAAAGATATTTTAAGAGACTCAACAGTCTCTTAATTTTTACTCGATAAAAACTAAGAAAAGAAAAAGCTCCATGATCTGTTCAAAGAATTACTTTTTTGGATAAATCGGTTCTTAATACTTTCTTTTGATGTCTACCCTTCCCTCTTATGCACATCTTTTTTGTTAATGAGTGTAGGCAGTATGGTTGTATTAGGGAAAAATCAAAATTAAACAGAAAAGAATGACCTAACTTAAAAACCAAAAACAAATCAATTCATTGTTACTAGCACTTATTTTTACACAAATGTTTTTGTGTGACTGAAAACTGTGCATAATCTGCCTGGATGTGGACCTTGGAAATGTCCTGCTAGAGATCTTGGTATCATAAAATTTGAGAAAGCAATGGCAACCCACTCTAGTACTCTTGCCTGGAAAATCCCATGGATGGAGGAGCCTGGTGGGCTACAGTCCATGGGGTCGTGAAAAGTGGGACACGACTGAGCGACTTCACTTTAACGTTTCACTTTCATGCATTGGAGAAGGAAATGGCAACCCACTCCAGTGTTCTTGCCTGGAGAATCCCAGGGATGGGGGAGCCTGGTGGGCTGCCATCTATGGGGTCGCACAGAGTTGGACACGACTGAAGCGACTTAGCAACATCATAAATTTTCACAATTACAGTTTAGACTGTGAGACTGCATGGAGCAGTGAAGGAGTCTAAGTCTGGGAGTCAGCAGTTTGGTTCTGCCTTCCTTTGTTATCTCTGTAACTAGATTTTTTTTTTCCCCCTTATGCACCCTGTATCTCAGTAATCTTATCTGTAAAATGGGACTAATAAAAAGATTTACTTCACAAGACGCACAAGGATAATGTAACAGGAAGACACTATGTAAAGCATGTTATTTTTGAAGCTGCAAGCTCAGTCCTTAACTTTTCAAATCTCAAGAATATAAAATAAACTAGGTGCCACCATTAGCAGAAAAACAAGGCCACTCACTTCCAGAGTACTGCATGCAGTGTCTCACCACTGGAATCATACCCTGAAAAGTTCCAAGTAACTTCTTTCCTTTAACCTTACATTGAAACATCCAAGAAGACTGGTTTCAGACTCCCACTAGCTGAAGGCAGTTAACAGTATCCTAAAAATCCATCTCAAAGGACTAAGAAGATAATCTGCATGCAGAAAGTCTAGATTGTAATGGTATTAAATAGAGTAAAAACTAATAGTAGCTTGCCCTGCACAATCCTGTAAGTTTTAAGAAACTCTGCTTTTGCTTACTTGCTTCTAACACTCCACTGTGAAGCAGAAACACAGCATCATATACCAGTGGTCACAGCCTTTGAAGAGCTAGAAGCTGGATCAGATTCTCAAGCTTTTAGAAGTTGAGCAAGATGCCCTCCATGATCATATCACAAAGTTATACATTTTAGAAACAACATGTGCTCCATATTTATGTAATAAAGTCCTATTTTGTTTTGGAAGATTTCTTTTTAGATCATCATATTAGAATCACATGTAAGTTCTCTCATAATTACACAAGGCGTAATTTCAGGGTCCAAAGGCAGGCCATTGGAATTTTACCACTCCATCACAACGTGGATTCACATTTGGGTTTAGGTTTGAGATTAGCTTTCTTCATCATGATTTTCCCTCTAAATGTACTGTGACTAAACTACATTACTTTTTATTACACATGTAAGCACTTCTGATGGAATCTAGGAGAAAGATGTAATCACTGAAGTTAACCCGCTGGTTTGAAAACTGCTCAAGTATCTTAAACACTCCCAGATGCTAACTGACAACTTGACCACTGGAAGCAAATTAAGCTATTCGTTGCAGCGGAGGAGAGGAAAAGAGGCCACACCCAAAGTTAAGAGTTCACAGTGAAGTGACACCAAGTTTCAGAATTTTAACTACTGCTATTTTCGGTACTCCTTTTTTTCTTTCACGGTCAAGGAATACTTTAAATTCATAACAGGCCCAAAGTTAAATAGAAAACGTTACTCTGGTTCTAATCCCTTAAGTTACTTCGTTCATTAGTGGGCAGGTCCAAGATGGAGAATTACCTCATCCAAAGAAAGACTGGAAGTAATGCTGGCGTCGAACAGGGCCGAACTCAAGTCCTCAGTGCTCAGAAGCGACTCTCGAAGAGCTGGTTCCCCACTCTCCCCTCCCCCGAGAAGCCAGGAAGGCAAGACCCTGTGTCACCACGGCAGTTATCGGACCCAGAACGCGACCGTTTCCTGGGGACCCAGTTTTCGGCTTTAGACGTCCCCGGCCTCCCACTCCCTCCGCGCCACCTCCATCCAGGAGGTCGCCCCCGCTTCCTCAGCCTCCTCGCCATCCCACCTCCGTGCTCTCGCCGACTCCACTCACGCCCCCACTTACCTTGGCCACATAGTCTTTCACCTCATCCAGGTCTCCGTTTTTCAGGGCCCACATGAACTCCTTGTCGCACATCACTGCAGCGGGGCGGGGCGGGCCGGCTGGCCGGACAGCAAGGCGAGGAGGCGGTGGCAGCGGCAAGCGGATCCCGCCGGGCGAGAGGGACACAGGGCCGCGCGGTAGCCGCACAGAAGAGAAGGCGGGGTAGGCGGCCCGGCGGGCGAGGCAGTTGGCCGCGGCGACCGTTAGGGCGGGAGAAAGAAGTTTTTTTTTTTTTTTTTTTTTTTTTGCGGCCACCGGGCCCAGCAGAGCAGGTTCCGCCTGGCCGAGGAGAAGCAGGAGCGCTTGCACTTCCGGTTCACTCCCGGGTAGGACCGTCCCCCAACTTCCTCTTCCTCTCTCCCGCGGCGGAACGCCCTGCTCGGGGCCCCGCCCCGAAGGCGCGCGGCGGGGCGCTCCGCGTGCGCAGCCGCAGTGACTGAGCCGCCCGGCGAACGCGGGCCGGGGAGTAGTGGGCGTGTCTGGGAGACCAGACTACTGGGTTGGAGGTCGAGAAGGGCCAGAGCGCTAGTGGAGGAATGAGCAGCGAGAATGGGAGAAACTTAAAGTAACAACTCATAATGTTGGAGCGCACCCTGCTCACCTTCTAAGTGTTCAGTAGAAATTGAATTCCTTCCCTTTCCTTTCCCCTCCTTCCCTCCTTCCTTCCCTTCCTTGATCTTTCCTTTCCTTCCTCCACTGTCGAGCATCCTTGGTCTCCTACTACATATCAGGCTCTGCTAGGCACAGAGAATATACTTAAAAAAAAGCTTCAGTTCAGCTGCTCAGCCACGTTGGACTCTTTGCGACTCCATGGACTGCAGCACGCCAGGCCTCCCTGTCCATCACCAACTCCCAGAGCTTATTCAAACTCATGTCCATTGAGTCGGTGATGCCCTCCAGCCATCTCATCCTCTGTCGTCCCCTTCTCCTCCTGCCTTCAATCTATCCCAACATCAGAGTTTTTTTAAATGAGTCAGTTCTTTGCATCACGTGGCCAAAGTATTGGAGTTACAGCTTCAGCGTCAGTCCTTCCAATGAATATTGAGGACTGATTTCCTTTAGAATGGACTGGTTGGATCTCCTTGCAGTCCAAGGGACTCTCAAGTCTTCTCCAACACCGCAGTTCAAAAGCATGGATTCTTCTGCGCTCAGCTTTCTTTATAGTCCAACTCTCAGATCCATTCATGAGTACTGAAAAACCATAGCTTTGACTAGATGGGCCTTTGTTGGCAAATTAATGCCTCTGTTTTCTAATAAGCTGTCTAGGTTAGTCATAACTTTTCTTCCAAGGAGATTAAAAAAAAAAAAAGGTGGCATAAAACAATTCCTGCCCTCAAGGAACTCTTCCATACTTAAGACAACGAAGTGAATGCTGTGTGTCAATACTACACATAATGTTCTGTGGAGGGAAAATTGACTCATCTCCCCGACTGGCAGATGCTGTCCAGAGACAAGACTTTAGTTTGATGCCATAGGGCAGAGCAAACTTAACTGACCGGTGCAATTTGCATTTTTAAAAAAATTTGTTTTAAGAATTTTTGTTCTTTTGCTTTGATGCTTCAGGACTGTTCTAGCAAAACCGGTTCCACTTTTCCTAGAGACTGACTGTAATAACCTGGGGCACAGCCGCTAGGTGAATTGTGCTTTAACCCTAATGATCCAGGCGTGCACATACCAACACAGAGAGAGACAATAAAAACTCTTATTGGAACAATTATATGTGTGTATATATATATAATATATATTATATATATAATATAGACTATATTATATATTTTATATAGTCCATATATTTATATATATAGTCTATTATATTATACATATATATATAGTCTATTATTTATGACCCATTGTCACCCTGCTTATTTAAGTTATATGCAGAGTACATCATGAGAAACGCTGGGCTAGAGGAAGCACAAGCTGGAATCAAGATTGCCAGGAGAAATATCAATAACCTCAGATATGCAGATGACACCACCCTTACGGCAGAAAGTGAAGAAGAACTAAAGAACCTCTTGATGAAAGTGAAAGAGGAGAATGAAAAAGTTGGCTTAAAGCTCAACATTCAGAAAGCTAAGATCATGGCATCTGGTCCCATCACTTCATGGCAAATAGATGGGGAAAGAGTGAAAACAGTGGCTGACTTTATTTTTCTGGGCTCCGAAATCACTGCAGATGGTGACTGCAGCCATGAAATTAAAAGACGCTTACTCCTTGGAAGGAAAGTTATGACCAACCTAGACAGCATATTGAAAAGCAGAGACATTACTTTGTCAACAAAGGTCCATCTGATCAAGGCTATGGTTTTTCCAGTGGTCATGTATGGATGTGAGAGTTGTGTTACAAAGAAAGCTGAGCACCAAAGAATTGATGCTTTTGAACTGTGATATTGGAGAAGACTCTTGAGAGTCCCTTGGACTGCAAAGAGATCCAACCAGTCCATCCTAAAGGAGATTAGTCCTGGGTATTCATTGGAAGGACTGATGTTGAAGCTGAAACTCCAATACTTTGGCCACCTGATGCAAAGAGCTGACTCATTGGAAGAGACCCTGATGCTGGGAAAGATTGAAGGCAGGAAGAAAAGGGGACAACAGAGGATGAGATGGTTGGATGGCATCACTGACTCAATGGACATGAGTTTGGGTGAACTCCAGGAGTTGGAGATGGACAGGGAGGCCTGGCGTACTGCAGTTCATGTGGTTGTGAAGAGTCGGACATGACTGAGCGACTGAACTGAACTGAAACTGATAAATGATAAACCAAGCTACTTTTCTAGGCTTGCTGTAGAGAATAGGGGATCAGAAAACAGACTGGAACCAGAATGCTTAGTTTTAATAAAGGACCCAAACTATATTAATTTTGTGTCACCTCAGGCAAGTTATTTAACCCTTCTCTGTACAGTTTTCCATGTATGTTAAGTGGGTATGAGAACAGTGTTCAATACATGCATATATATTACCTATGACTTGTGCGTGTGTGGCTAAATCGCTTCAGTTGTGTCCAACTCTTTGTAACCCCATGGCCTGTGGCCTGCTAGGCTCCTCTGCCCATGGGATTCTCCAGGCATGAATACTGGAGTGGGTTGCCATACCCTCCTCCAAGGGATCCTCCCAAACAAGGGATAGAGCCCACCTCTCCTGAGTTGGCAGGTGGGTTCTTTACCACTCACACCACCTGGGAAGCCCTATGATTTAGCAATAACAAATAGAGATAAGATTCAAACCAAAAGAAAAATAGAAAAAAATCTCCAAATATTTAAAAGCTACCTTGATTGTTATTCTGTTAATTTTCCTTTCTGACAATTAGAAATACAATTTCACATACCTAACGATGACACATTTCTGGAAACAAATCTCAAGAATGAGTTTGTTGGGCAACTCCTGAAGTTCCTATGTCTTTTTTAACTCCCACCTGCGTGATCTCTGAGTTACATCCTGCTGAAACCTCTTTATTTATATATCTAGCCCAGACTTCTCTTATGTGATCCATTCTGATATTTAACTTTTTACTCATTTGAATGTTTCAGACTTAATGTGTCCAAAATAGGATTTGGTCTCTTCTGTATTCTAAATTTAGTTGTCCCCTAGACCATCCCTTCTCTGTGAATGACATCACCAAGCACCCTGCCACTAAAACCAAAAACACAGCAACATATTTTCTCTCCTCGACTAAACTATAGTCAGACTCCTATGCGCCCTCTTGACTAGGCTTCAACCTCTGTCTATAAAGACTCGAACAAACAGGAACATAGGTCCTCTCAAGGCCACATCCTAAAATAATCCCAGTCCTCTTAAAGTGCCTGCATAAGAAAATTCAAGGGTGCCAAAGCCCCTGTTTATTCCAGTCAACACCCAAGACTGGGACCTCTCTCTCCCAGCTTCTGCAGGAGGGTAGAATCCTAACTCCAGACATCACCACTAGCAGACACAGCAGGCCTAATTGCATCAAACTGACTGTGTCCATGTGTGCTAAGTCTCTTCAGTTGAGTCTGACTCTTTGTAACCCTAGGGACTGTAGCCCGCCAGTCTCCTCTCTCCTTGGGATTCTCCAGGCATGAATACTGGAGTGGATTGTCACGCCCTCCTAATGGCTACCCACTCCAGTATCCTTCCCTGGGAAATTCCACGGACAGAGGAGCCTGGCGGGCTACAGTGCATGGGATTGCAAGACTCAGACACATCGACACTAACTAATCTTTTGTAATTTTTTACTTCCCTGACTTTACTCCCCTGCCTTTCCCTCATTCTCCCTTTAAAACACCTATTCATCTCTGTACAGATTGAAGTTTTGTTCAGTTCATGTTGGACTCTTTTTTCCTTACAGCAATAGTTATTACTAATAAAAATCTGTTCTTACCACATTAGCTAATGTCCTGCTTTGTTCATCCTTGACAATGTGAGTTATAGACAACTCCTGCCACTCCCATCTTTCCTTTTATTTCATCCATCAGTAAGCTCTGCAAAATATATCTTAAGTGGTTCACTTCTTGGCACCTTCCCTGCTGACTACCCCGCTACGGCCCTTCCTAACCCTGTCATCTCTTGCACTGCTACAATCGCATCCCAGCTGGCATCCCCATTTTCGCTCTCACCCTTTTCCAAGTAATTTACCACAGAGCCAGTTACTTTTTTAAACATAAATCAAACATGCATTTCTTAAGACCTTTCAATGACTTTCTATTGCATTTTAGAATAAATTCTATTTATTTGCTGTGGCATTCAGGGACCTCTGTGATTTGACCCTGATGGTTTCTCCCATCCATAACACTCCCTTCACATCCCTTTACTTGCTTGTTTCTCATAGATCTCATCTTCTGGCAGCTTCAGTAAAAACCAAGCCTATTCCACCCTCGGGCTGTTACGCTTGTTGCTTCCTGTCTGGAATGTTCTCTTAATTCATGCTCACTTGGAGGTCTCAACGCAAATGTTACTTCTTCAGAGAGGCCTCCCAGACTATTCACTTTAAATAGGTCCCTCAATTGTGTCTAGCCTATAACCTACTTTTTTTTTTTAATTTAGCTCACTTATCACAAATATACTCATTGCTTTTTGGTTACCTGTTTTGGCAGGCATTCAGCAATTTTTCCTTTCATCTGGTATCCCAGGCGCAAGAGAGAATTGCTCTTCCTGGCTTCCTTGTGGTTGGATAATGTCATGTAACTTATTTTGGCCTATTAGTTATGAGCAGAAGTAACGAGTCACTTCCAGGCTTGCCAATGCAAGACCCTTCAGAGGGTCCTTTTCTCTCTCCCACAGCAACCAGCAACATTAGAAATAGTGGCTGCAGTCAGCCGTGTTCCTGAGCGACCACAATGAGCAGAATTCCCCTGCCACCCCATAATGAATAAAATAGTAATTAAACTTTCATTGTTTCAAGCCACTGAGATTGTGGTGCTTATGACTGCAGCAACACTGAGCCAATCTTGACTGACAGTGGTGGGCTATCACTAGAACAAAATCTTCAATAGATGGCATTGATTTAGGGGCTAGGTGGTACACAACAAAGGAAGTGATATTGGAAGCCATATGGATGGTGATTCATATTCGCAGGAAAGAAACATTTGGCAAAACAACCTCTGTGATAGCATGGTGAGGCTGGAAGGCAGATAATGAATGTATGCTGTAAACTTGTGGCTCTGGTGGAAGAGAATGGGAAATGGAAAGCTGGTGGCATGTGTTGGTAACTATTTTTATGTGTTGCCTGGTGAGGGTGGGGTGGGGTGTTGGGGAGGTGAAGGACATGTTTTTATTTATTTTCTTTCCAGCTTTACTGTGATATAATTGACATAACATTGAATAGGTGTACGATATACAGTATGATGATTTCATATGTATATATTGCAAAATTATTGCCTCAGCACGGATAGTTAACACAACCGTCACTTCATAGTTACTTTTTTTCTTGTGGTGAGAATTTGGAAGATTTACTCTCTCAGCATTTTTCCGGTATACAATACAGTATTGTCAAATATAATCACCATGCTGTACATTAGATTTTCCAGAACTTATTCATCTTGTAACTGGCATTTGGTGCTCTTTGACCACTTTCATCCATTTCCTCCACCTCACAGCCTCTGGTAACTACCTATCTACTGTTTCTGAGAGTTTGGATTTTTCAGATTCCACATTTAAATGAGACCATACAGTATTTGTCTTTCTCCGTCTGACTTGTTTCACCTTGCATAATGCCCTTCATATAACTGCTTTGCTATATCCCATAAGTTGTGGTATGTTGTATTTCCATTTTCATTGATTTTAAGATATTTTAAATTTCCTTTTTGATTTCTTCTTTGATCCACTGGTTGTTCAGAATTGTGTTGTTTAATTTCCACATATTTTGGGGGGAATACATGTATACTGATGGCCGATTCATGTTGATGTATGGCAAAAACCATCACAGTATTGTGAAGAAATTATCCTCCAATTAAAATACACAAGTTAATGAAAAAAATTTCCACATATTTGTGAATTTTCCAGCTTTCCTCCTGTTACCAGTTTCATGCCACTGTGGTTAGAAAAGATACTTGATATAATTTCTATCTTGAATTTTTTGAGACTTGTTTTGTTGCCTTACAATGATTCATGTTGATGTATGGCAAAAACCATCACAGTATTGTGAAGAACTTATCCTCCAATTAAAATACACAAGTTAATAAAAAAAAATTTCCACATATTTGTGAATTTTCCAGCTTTCCTCCTGTTACCAATTTCATGCCACTGTGGTTAGAAAAGATACTTGATATAATTTCTATCTTGAATTTTTTGAGACTTGTTTTGTTGCCTTACATAAGGGCTTCTTCCCCTTTACATATGGTAAAGAATCTGCCTGCAATGTGGGAGACCCAGGTTGGGAAGAGACCCTGGAGAAGAAAATGGTGAGGCACCCCAGTATTCTTGCCTGGGAGATCCCATGGACAGAGGAGCCTGGTGGGCGGCAATCCATGGGGTCGCACAGAGTCAGACATGCCTGAGTGACTAACACTTTCATATGATCTATCCTAAAAAATACTCCATGTACACTTGAGAAGAATGTGTATTCTGATACTGTCGGATAGAATATTCTGTACACATTTGTTAGGTACATTTGAATGTTGGTAATTATTGATTACATAAGACATTATAGGAAAAGATGAATCAGAGAGTAATTGTTGAGTTTACAGTTAGAAATGGAAAAGGGCTTCTTCCCCTTTACATATGGTAAAGAATCTGCCTGCAATGTGGGAGACCCAGGTTGGGAAGAGCCCCTGGAGAAGGAAATGGTGAGGCACCCCAATATTCTTGCCTGGGAAATCCCATGGACAGAGGAGCCTGGTGGGCAACAGTCTATGGGGTCGCACAGAGTCAGACATGCCTGAGTAACTAACACTTTCATATGATCTATCCAAAAAAATACTCCATGTACACTTGAGAAGAATGTGTATTCTGATACTGTCGGATAGAATATTCTGTATACGTTTGTTAGGTACATTTGAATGCTGGTAATTATTGATTACATAAGACATTATAGGAAAAGATGAATCAGAGAGTAATTGTTGAGTTTACAGTTAGAAATGGAAGAGATTATAAAGAATCCAGAAATTTGTAAACTTGCACTGTTGGAAGATACAAATAATTCTCATCTTTAAATGAGATGAGCAACAAAGGCTAATTAGAACTCAGCCTTATGTCAAGGATCAGATCAAGGATATGACTGTCACATTCATGACTAAAACCTTTGAGTGGATTAAAGTGGTGCCCAGTAAGTTGGATACACTGGCCCAGGTCTTCCAGTTAACAAAGCCTTATGGGCTCAAGTTACCCACAAGAGAGATATAAAATAAAAATTTGTGTCTCAGATGACTTGAATCAAATAAAGAAGATGACTAAAATTTTTAGCATAGTGCCAGAATATCTACCAGTGAGTGCTAAAGGAAACTGTAAGCGAAACTTAAAATGACCCTTGGTCCTCACCTTTCTGTGGTCAGGAAGTAGCTTGAGAAAACTGCTCAAAACCTGAGGATTTATTCTTTATGTTCAGGATCGGAAAAGGTCAGTTTTCATTGAAAGGCCAAAGAATGTTCACACTACCACACAATTGCTCCCATTTCACATGATAGCAAAGTAATACTCAAAATTCTCCATGCCAGGCTTCAATAGTACGTAAACGAGAACTTCCAGATGTACAAACTGGATTTAGAAAAGGCAGAGGAACCAGAGATCAAATTGCCAACATCACATAAAAAGCAACATCACAAAACATCACAGAAAAAAGCTTGAGAATTCCAGAAAAACATCTACTTCTGCTTCATTGACTACGCTAACGCCTTCGACTGTGTGGATCACAAAAAAATGTGGAAAATTCTTCGAGAGATAGGAATACCAGATCACCTTACCTGCCTCCCGAGAAACCTGTATGCAGGTCAAGAAGCAACAGTTAGAACTGGACAGGGAACAACAGACTGGTTCCAAATTGGGAAAGGAGTATGTCAAGGCTGTATATTGTCACCCTGCTTATTTAACTTATGCAGAGTACATCATGAGAAACATGTGTGGATCACAAAAAAATGTGGAAAATTCTTCAAGAGATAGGAATACCAGATCACCTTACCTGCCTCCCGAGAAACCTGTATGCAGGTCAAGAAGCAACAGTTAGAACTGGACAGGGAACAACAGACTGGTTCCAGATTGGGAAAGGAGTACGTCAAGGCTGTATATTGTCACCCTGCTTATTTAACTTATGCAGAGTACATCATGAGAAACACTGGCCTGGAGGAAGCACAAGCTGGAATCAAGATTGCCAAGAGAAATATCAATAACCTCAGATATACAGATGACACCACCGTTATGGCCAAAAGTGAAGAACTAAAGAGCCTCTTATAAAAGTGAAAGAGGAGAGTGAAAAAGTTGGCTTAAAACTCAACATTCAGAAAGCTAAGATCATGGCATCTGGTCCTATCACTTCACGGCAAATAGATAGGGAAGTGAAACAAGTAACAGACTTTACTTTCTTGGGCTCCAAAATCACTGCAGATGGTGATAGCAGTGAAATGAAAAGACACTTGCTCCTTAGAGAAAAAGCTATGGCAAAACTGGACAACATATTAAAAAGCAGAGACATTACTTTATCAACAAAGGTCTGTATAGTCAAATCTATGGTTTTTCTTGTAGTCATGTATAGATATGAGAGTTGGACCACAAAGAAGGCTGAGCGATAAAGAATTGATGCTTTTGAATTGTAGTGTTGGAGAAGACTCTTGAGAGTCCCCTGGACTGCAAGGAGTTCAAACCAGTCAATCCTAAAGGAAATCAGTCCTGATTATTCATTGAAAGGACCGTTGCTAAAGCTGAACCTCCATTACTTTGGTCACCTGATGCAAGCAGCTGACTCCTTAGAAAAGACCCTGATGCTGGGAAAGATTGAAGGCAGGAGGAGGAGGGCATGACAGAGGATGAGATGGCTGGCATCTTGGACTCAATGGACATGAGTTTGAGCAAGCTCCAGGAGTTGGTGATGGACAGGGAAGCCTGGCATGCTGCAGTCCATGGGGTTGCAAAGAGCTGAACACGACTGAGCGACTGAACAACGTCTATAGGGCACAGGGGAATGAAGGAAAAGACCTTCCCTAGAAGGTAGAAGATGGAGCTAAGGATCTGAGAAAAACAATGCAGTGGGGGAGGGGAGTGTACCACGGATCAGAACTGGGGCCTAACAAGTAACATCCCCCACCCTAGTGGAAAGTCTAGGAGGCAACACCCTTGCAGTATCTGCCTGGTAGGATTCCACAGTTGCCAGACACTGATTGCTATCTCTCTCCCATTTTTCTCCATTTCAAATGGGAGTGTTTATGGCAGTTACCCAGTTTCTCCTCTGTCATTATCTGTTAGGTAAGGGGTGTGGTGCAAACTTTTCTTCATATGTCTCCAGATACAGAGAAGATACAGATCTAGGCTTGACTACTGTCAGATCCTGGACTTTGCGCTTGATGTTGTGATAGGATGAAAGTTTTTGTGTTATTTCTCTGGAAGAGAATATGTGTATATTGTGCACATGGGAAGAAAAGTAAACCTAATATCTGACGAGCAGGGATGACTGTGGTAGTCATTGGTTTTGCTTGTGCAGTCATCCCCTTTTGGAGCACTTTCTGGCCCCCTAGTGACTGGGTAGGGGTATGTGACTAGTTCTGGCAAATGAGCCAGGAACATAAGTGATGTATCACTTTTGGGCCTTAAGAGTTTTTTTTTTTTTTTTTTTGGGGGGTCAGACAGCGTGGCATATGAGATCTCTTAATTCTAGGCCCTCAGCAGTGAAAGTGCAGAGTCCTAACCATTGGACAGTCAAAGAATTTCCATAAACATTTAATTGCCATTGGGGGCTCCTCCGATGTTCTTTTTCCAGTAGAGAAGAAACCCTCAGTCTGAGTTCTTGAGTAACTATGAGAAGCAGATTCCTCTGCCAATGTGTGGTAGACAAGTAGTATCAACGAGTTGTATATTACTGCAGAATAATCTAGCCTATCCTGAATGATATCTATTTATTGTCTGCTTTTTGCATTAGAAAGTAGGCCTAATGAGGATAAGAATCTTGTCTATATTGCTGTAAGGTATATACCAGATATTTATCACAACACTGGCTTGTTGACTAAAAAATATAGTCATGACCAAAAAGTAGAGAGCTATTTTATTTGGTGGGAATGTTTAGGACTCTGAGCCCAGGAGACAGCATCTCAGTAGCTCTGAGAAAACTGCTCCAAGGAGGCAGGAGGGGAAGTCAGGCTATATATGAGTTCGCAACAAAGGGAGCAGGCAGTCTGAACGATCAAGGATCAAATTAAGGAATTTAGCATTCTTTGTATGGGAAGAAGCAAGTCTCTAGGCTCACTGAATTCATTCCTTTCATGTTAACTCTGCTATCAGGCCAATCCTGTTTCTTCGTTCACCTTGCTTCTTGCATTGCCCCAGCTCCCCAGCAGTCAACGTAGAGGGTTGCAGCATCTGCTGGATCACAGTTGGGGGAGCCCTCATTAACATTTTGCCTGGCTTCCCAGGCGGCGCTAGTGGTAAAGAGCCCGCCTGCCAATGCAGGAAATGTGAAGAGTTGGACAGGACTGCAGTGACTTGTCTCCTGATATTGCAGGAAATATTTTCATTTCACAGGCTCATAGTAGGTGCTCAATAAATATTTCATGAATTAATATATGGGTGAATTCTCTTAGCATAATTAAAAAACCTTAATTAACCAAAATTTGTGTCTGAATAGTCACCTCAATTTTGCATGGTGATGAGCCAAGATAATGCCAGGAAACAGGCCTAAAGAGTTTTCAGAACAATTTTTGAGGTTGCTTCAAAATAACACATAAAAAGAATAATCTTAAGTGAAGTCATTCAGTCATGTTTAACTCTTTGCGACCCCACAGACTGTAGCCCTGCAGGCTCCTCTGTCCATGGGATTTCCCAGGCAAGAATACTGAAGTGGATTGGCATTCCCTTCTCCAGGGGATCTCACTGACCCAGGGATCAAGCCTGGGGCCTCCTGAATTGCAGGCAGACTCTTTACCCTCTGAGCTACCAGAGCATGATCTTAGGAGGGCCATGTTCTTCAATTTCCATTTACAAAAGTACTATGTGAATGTATGCCTGTTTTTAAAATTTTAAGGAAACATCACTGCACATAGAGTAAAAAAGTGAAAACCGTCTTTCTTGCAGTCTCTGATCTCTCTCTTAAACCACGTCACTTACTTTCCAACAGGTAAGCACTAACAGTGTTCAGCAGTACTGGGGAGCTATGGTATGCGTGTTAAATTTGAGATAATAAAAACATACAGAAATGGGTTTATAAGAGTATTTGGGGGGCTTCCTTCATAGTTCAGTGGTAAAGAGTCCACCTGCCAACGCAGAAGATAAAGGTTCAATCCCTGCCACAGAGCAACTGAGCCCGTGTGCCACAACTATTGAACCTGTGCTGCAGAGCCCGGGAGCTACGATGTTGAGCCCACGTGCCGCAGCTGCTGAAGCCTGCACGCCCTGGAGCCTGTGCTCCGCAACAGGAGATGCCCCCGCAGTGAGGAGGCCAAGCACTACAACCAGAAGCAAGCCCCAGCTCGCCGCAACTAATGAAGAGCCCATGAAGCAGTGAAGACCCAGCACAGTCAAAAATAAAGAAAGAAAGAAATTTTTAAAAGGAGTATCATGGTGCCATTGTGACTTATCATTAGAAATATATATTAGGTCTTTGTCTCTGACACAAAGCTCCTAAAACCTTTAGAATCTCCTAAGTGCTGAGAACTATAAAGGTGAATTTTATAGTGTTAATAAAATAACTTTGGGATCCCATCTATGGATGGTGGCTGGTTTCCCATAGAACCAACCACGTGATTAGAGGGATGGAACTTTCAGAGGCACAGATAACAACCTGGGCTTGTGATTAGCATCTGAAACTGAGGTGGGGAGGGGCAGGATTGCAGGACTGACCCCGTAGCCTCTGGAATGTGGTGCTATCCCCAGTGGTGGTGCTGGTAGCTTAGTTGTTTAGTTGCTAAGTCATGTCCGACTCTCGTGATCGCATGGATGTAGCCTGCCAGGCTCCTCTGTCCACGGGATTCTCCAGGCGAGAATACTGGAGTTGGTTGCCATTTTAGATACTGTCATAACTGGGTTGAACTGTAGGACATCCAGCTGATATCTGAACATTTCTTGTTGGTGTGGAGAAACCCCTCTCACACTCCCCCAGTCTCTTCTCCACATACAATAGAACTGGGAGCAAAACCGTTAACTGTGTGTGTGTATGCATATAAAAAACTAGAAGGAATCAAATATTAATTATGTCATGATTAATCATGTTACTCTGAGTTATGGGAGTATGCCTGATATCTTGCTTTCTTCTGTATATTTTCCCATATTTTCTAAGTTTTCTATCAACAAATATTAATTTAAGAATCAGAAAAATAAAATTAGCTTTATTAAGTCATATATCTAAGTAGTTGTTGTTGTTGTCATTCAGTTGTGTCCAAGTCTTTGTGAACCCATGGATCACAGCATGTCAGGCCTCTCCTTCACCATCTCCTGGAGTTTGCTCAGACTCATGTCCATTGAGTTGGTGATGCAATCCAACCATCTCATCCTCTGCTGTCCCCTGCCTTGAATCTTTCTCATCATCAGGGTCTTTTCCAAACAATGGGCTCTTCATGTCAGATGGCCAAAGTATTGGGGTTTCAGCTTCAGCATCAGTCCTTCCAATGAATATTCAGGACTGGTTTGGTTTAGGATTGACTGGTTTGATCTCTTTGTAGTCCAAGGGACTCTCAAGAATCTTCTCCAGCACCACAGTTTGAAGGCATCAGTTCTCCAGCGCTCAGCCTTTTTTATTGTCCAGCTCTCATACTTGTACATGACTACTGAAAAAACCATAGCTTTGACTAGACAGACCTTTGTCAGCAAAGTAATGTCTCAGCTTTTTAATATGCTGTCTAGGTTTGTCATTACTTTTCTTCCAAGGAGCAAGCGTCTTTTAATTTCAAGGCAGCAGTCATTACCCACAGTGATTTTGGAGTCCAAGAAAATAAAATCTCTACCTATTTCCATTGTTTCCCCATCTATTTCCCATGAAGTGGATGGGACCAGATGCCATGATCTTCGTTTTTTTAATGTTGAGTCTTATGCTAGCTTTTCCACTCTCCTCTTTCACCTTCATCAAGGGGCTCTTTAATACCTCTTTGCTTTCTGCCGTAAGGATGGTGTCATCTGCATATCTGAGGTTATTGATATTTCTTCCAGCAATCTTGATTACATCTTGAGCTTCATTCAGCCTGACATTTCAAATGATGTACTCTGCATATAAACTAAATAAGCAGGATGACAATATCTAATATCTAGAGCAGATTTCTAATATCTAGAGCATATCTAGACATGTTCAATATCTAGAGTAGAGCTTATATCCAATTCAGTTAAATGAATTGCAGTCATTGCAATATAAAAATATTATAAAGGTAGGTGACAAGAAAGAGCAGTGAGGCAGACATGGTTCTATCAGATATTCAAACATAATATGAATTTACAACAAGTAGTTAATTCAATAAATATTTATTCAGTGCCTGACACTGTTTGGGAAATTGAGAAGGAAGTGGTAACTAAACAGATAAGATTCCTGTTCTCAGGTGGATCAATAGTCTAGTGGGGGATAATAAACAAGTAGATTAGTAAGCTAATTTAGGTAGCATTTAGTGCTATGAAGAAACGAGAGAAGGGTGTTATAGTGAATGTTGTTGGAGAGGGGCAAAGTTTGCTAAGTAGGGTGATGAAAGGCAGCCTCTTTGAAGCAGAATATTTGAGTTGAGACTTGGATGAGAAGGAGTGAGCCACTGAAGCTTCTGCAGGGAGAACATTCCAGGAAGAAGGAACAGCAATTGCAAAGGCCAAAGTGGGTATAGGGTTGGCAGAATCAGGAGTTGGGTGGGCTCAGCTAGTAGGGAGGTGAATATGAACAGCCAGGGCAAGCCCTGACAATATTGTGGATTGCTGAATATGCTGTGGGGGTTTTCTTGGGGGAGACGAAAGAATGACATAGAATATCACTGACAATGTGGTGAAAACAGCACAGTGCTAAGCTGGCACTAACATCACACAGTCTAATGAGTATAAAATTCAGTTTCCTATTTCTCTTGCTATGGTCAAGCTTTTATTTAGATTATACTGGTGGCTCAGTGGTAAAGAATTCACCTGCCAATGCAGAAGCGCCAGATTAGATCCCTGGGTTGGGAAGATCTCTTGGAGGAAGGCATGGCAACCCATTCCAGTATTCTTGCCTGGAGAATCCCAAGGGCAGAGGAGCCTGGTGGGCTACAGTTCATGGGGGTTACAAAACAGTTGGACACAACTGAGTGACTGAGCATGTGTGCATGCCTCAGTTAGATTCCATGTCATGAAGAATTAAGACCCTAATATGGAAACAATTTCAAGATGAGGTTTCAAGCTGGACTTCCTGATGGTCCTGTGGTTGGGACTTCACCTTCCAATGCATGGGCTGCACAGGTTCCATCCCTGGTCAGAGAACTAAGATTCCACATGCCTCATGGCCAAAAAAACCAGAACATAAACAACAAAAGCAATATTGTAACAAACTCATAAAAACTTTATAAAAAATATGAATGGATATATTCACATATGGTTCAAATACCTTTAAAAAAAAAGAGAGACAGAGACGAGGCTTCAAAAAACTCTGTTCTTCATGTCCCAATTAAGCACTCACAAATTAATGCTTGGGTATGTTGGGTTGATGATGTCCAAGGTCAAAGCTGGGCCTGGGGGCAGCATACAGACCATGCTGTGTATGCTTGTGCATGGGTGAATGGGGATGGCTGTAAATCTGGATGGTCACAATCTCTGGACTGGGCACACAACTTGAGTTGTCAAATACAGTGTTAGAGCCTAGGTACCGCCACTTCATAGGATCTGGATTCATTTTTAGAATGGGAGTCATTTGAGATTAAATAGCCTTGGCCATTTTAGGAAGATGGTGAGATAACTTGACCAAACAGAGATATTTAGAGACATGGGAAGATCCTGACTTACTGCAGATATTTGTGAGAATTTACTGAGATGTGTGAATTTCTTCCTTGTTCTGAATTATGTTTCACTTTATATTTAATTATTAGAGGATAATTTATTGTTACTACCTTGGTTTATAGAAACACATATATTGTTATGAACAAAATACAACCAATTGGAAAATATGCTGTTTTTCCTTTTATTAATTCATGCCTATGAGGTTCGTGACATTATACAGGAGACAGGGATAAAGATCATCCCCATGGAAAAGAAATGCAAAAAAGCAAAATGGCTGTCTGGGGAGGCCTTACAAATAGCTGTGAAAAGAAGAGGAGTGAAAAGCAAAGGAGAAAAGGAAAGATATAAGCATCTGAATGCAGAGTTCCAAAGAATAGCAAGAAGAGATAAGAAATCCTTCTTCAGCGATCAGTGCAAAGAAATAGAGGAAAAGAACAGAATGGGAAAGACTAGAGATCTCTTCAAGAAAATTAGAGATACCAAGGGAATATTTCATGCAAAGATGGGCTCGATAAAGGACAGAAATGGTCTGGACCTAACAGAAGCAGAAGATACTAAGAAGAGGTGGCAAGAATACACAGAAGAACTGTACAAAAAAGATCTTCACGACCTGGATAATCACGATGGTGTGATCACTCACCTAGAGCCAGACATCCTGGAATGTGAAGTCAAGNTATATATATATATATATATATGGCAAAGCAGACATCACTGAAAGACTAGAGATCTCTTCAAGAAAATTAGAGATACCAAGGGAACATTTCATGCAAAGATGGACTGGATAAAGGACAGAAATGGTATGGACCTAACAGAAGCAGAAGATATTAAGAAGAGGTGGCAACAATACACAGAAGAACTATACAAAAAAGATCTTAATTACCCAGATAACCATGATGGTGTGATCAGTCATCTAGAGGCAGACAACCTGGAGTGCAAAGTCAAGTGAGCCTCAGGAAGCATCACTACAAACAAAGCTAGTGGAGGTGCTAGAATTCTAGTTGAACTATTTTAAATCCTAAAAGATGATGCTTTGAAAGTGCTGGACTCAATAAGCCAGCAAATAAGGAAAACTCAACAGTGGCCACAGGACTGGAAAAGGTCAGTTTTTATTCCAATCACAAAGAAGGGCAATGACAAAGAATGTTTAAACTACTGCACAATTGCACTCATCTCATATGCTAGCAAAGTAAAGCTCAAAATTCTCCAAGAGAGGTTTCAACAGTCTGTGAAATGACAACATCCAGGTGTTCAAGCTGTATTTAGCAGAGGAAACAGAGATCAAATTGCCAGTATCCGTTGGATCATAGGAAAAGCAAGAGAATTCCAGAAAAACATCTATTTTTGCTTCATTTGACTATGCCAAAGCCTTTGACTGTGTGGATCACAACAAACTGTGGAAATTTCTTAAAGAGATGGCAATACCAGACCACCTGATCTGCCTCTTGAGATATCTGTATGCAGATCAGGAAGCAACAGTTAAAACTGGACATGGAACAACAGACTGGTTCCAAATAGGAAAAGGAGTACA
>SJYT01039493.1:0-17080 GCA_006410635.1 Cephalophus harveyi
CTTGATGTACTCCTTTTCCTATTTGGAACTAGTCTGTTGTTCCATGTCCAGTTCTAACTGTTGCTTCCTGACCTGCATACAGATTTCTCAAAAGGCAGGTCAGGTGGTCTGGTATTCCCATCTCTTTCAGAATTTTCACAGTTTATTGTGATCCACACAGTCAAAGGTGTTAATGTAGCCAATAAAGCAGAAATAGATGTTCTAGAACTCCCGTGCTTTCTTGATGATCCAGCGAATGTTGGCAATGTGATCTCTGATTCCTCTGCCTTTTTTAAGTCCAGCTTGAACATATGGAAGTTCACAGTTCATGTACTGTTGAAGCCTGGCTTGGAGAATTTTGAGCATTACTTTGCTAGCGTGTGAGATGAATGCAATTGTGCAGTAGCTTGAACATTCTTTGGCATTGCCTTTCTTTGGGACTGGAATGAACACTGACCTTTTCCAGTCCTGTGGCCACTGCTGAGATTTTCAAATTTGCTGGCATACTGAGTGCAGCCCTTTTACAGCGTCATCTTGTAGGATTTGAAATAGCTCTACTGGAATTGCATCACCTCCACTAGCTTTGTTCATAGTGATGCTTCCTAAGGTCCACTTAACTTCACATTCCAGGATGTCTGGCTCTAGGTGAGTGATCACACTATTGTTGTTATCTGGGTCATGAAGACCTGTTTTGTATAGTTCTTCTGTGTATTCCTGCCACCTCTTCTTAATATCTTCTGCTTCTGTTAGGTCCATACCATTTCTGTCCTTTATTGAGCCCATCTTTGCATGAAATGTTCCCTTGGTATCTCTGAATTTCTTGAAGAGATCTCTAGTCTTTCCCATTCTATTGTTTTCCTCTATTTGTTTTCATTGATCACTGAGGAAGGCTTTTCTTATCTCTCCTTGCTATTCTTTGGAACTCTCCATTTAAATGGGTATATCTCTCCTTTTCTCCTTTGCCTTTTGCTTCTCTTCTTTTCTCAGCTATTTTAAGGCCTCCTCAGACAACCATTTTTCCTTTTTGCATTTCTTTTTCTTGGAGATGGTCTTGATCACTGCCTGCTGTATAATGTTATGAACCATCATCCATAGTTCTTCAGGAACTCTATCAGATCGATACCTTGAATCTATTTGTCACTTCCACTGTATAATCCTAAGGGATTTTATTTAGGTCATACCTGAATGGTCTAGTGGTTTTCCCTACTTTCTTCAGTTTAAGTCTGAATTTGATAATAAGGAGTTCATGATCTGATCCACAGTCAGCTCCTTGTCTCGTTTTTGCTGACTGTATAGAGCGTCTCCATTTTTGGCTGCAAAGAATATAATCAATCTGATTTCAGTTTGAACATCTGGTAATATCCATGTGTAGTCTTTTCTTGTGTTGTTGGAAGAGGATGTTTGCTTTGACCAGTGAGTTCTCTTCGCAAAACTCTGTTAGCCTTCGACCTACTTTGTTTTGTACTCCAAGGCCAAATTTGCCTGTTACTCCAGGTATCTCTTGACTTCACACTTGTGACTTCCTACTCTTGACTTTCCTTCTAAGTTAGGCTGGTGCAAATTCAAATTAGAGTGTTATAATTTAAGAATGTTAAATTTAACCCCATGGTAACCATAAAGAAAACAGGTATAAACTATACACAAAAAAGGGAAGGAAACTTTACTCTAAATAATATAGAGAAGAAGACAGAGAAACAAGGGATGACAAAGCTATAAGGCACATGATAACAAACAAGTGACAGGAAATGGATATCAAATACAGTATCTTCTCCAAACACAACAGGAAGATTTAGAAATCAGGGGAAAACTGAAATATTCACAAATTTGTGGAAATTAAACAACACACTCTTAACCAATGGGTCAGAAATTACAAAGAAAATCAGAAAATACTTAGAAATGAATGAAAACCCAAACATATCATACCAAAATTTATGTCACAAAGTGAAAGCAGTGCTAGAGAGACATTGGTAGCTACAAATGTGTCTATTAAAAAATATCTCAGATCAATAACTTTACAGTTTAAACAAAAACAAACTAAACCCAAAGCTACCAGAAGGAGTGACATAATAAAGACTAGTACAGAGATAAACAAATTAGAATAGAAAAATAGAGAAAAATGAATGAAAAGCTGGTCCTTTGAAGAGGTTACAAAACAGACAAACCTTTAGCTAAAGAGAAAAAAAAGAGAGAAAGAAGACTGAGATGACTAAAATCAGACATGTAAGTGGGGACATTACTACCAATCCTACAGAAATAAAAACAGGTATATGAGAATACTATGAACTATTAGATGTCAACATATGGGATATGCTAGATAAAAAGGACAAATTCCTAAAAACACAAAATCTATCAAGAACAAGTCATGAATAAATAGAATATCTGAATAGACCTATAACTAGTCAGGAGAGTCAATCAGTAATGAAAACTTCCAGATTAAGAAAAGCCCTGCATCTGATTATATCACCAGTGAATTCATCCAAACATTATTAAAAGATTTAATACAATTCTTCTCAAACTTTTACAAAAATTAAAGAGGAAGGAACATGTTCTAACACATTCTATGAGGCCAACATTGTCCTGATACCAAAGGCAAAAAAGGCACTACAAAAAAGCTAAAAATTAAATCTCTGTATGAACACTGATGCAAATATCTTCAACAAAACACCAGCAAATCTAACTCAGTGTGTTAAAAGGCTTATACCTCAAGACGAAGTAGAAATTATCCCTGAAATCTAACTTAATATGAAATTGATTAATATTCCACGCTAACAGAATAAAGGGAAAAATCCACATGATAATCTCAATTGATACAGAAAAAATATCTGACAAAATTCAACATCCTGTAATTTTAAGAAACATTTATCAAACCTGGAATAGAAAGAAACTATCACAATAAATGTCATACATGAAAAAACTACAGTAACATCATCATACTCAATCATGAAAGATAGAAAGATTTTCCTATAAAATCAGCAACAAAGCGAAAAGTGCCATATTTGGACACTTCTATTAAACACAGTACTGAAAGTTCTAGCCAGAGCAATTAAACAAGAAAAAGAAATCCAGATTAAAAGGGCAGAAGTCAAAGTATCTCTGTTCCCACGAGATGTAATCACTTATGTAGAAAGCCAAAAATATTCCACCAAAAAATTGTCAGAATAAAAAAAATCAGTAAAATAGCAGGATACAAAATCAAATTAAAAAATCAGTTGTGTTTCCACAGTCTAACAATGTAGAATTTGTAAAGGAAATTAACAATTCCATTTACAATAGCATCAAAAAGAATAAAACACCATGGAATTAACTAAGAAGGTTAACTGTGTACATTGAAAACTATACAACACTGCTGAAAATAAAGAATTTTTTATATTTTTTTTGCTGTGCAAAGCTTTTTTAGTTTCATATATGAATAGTGTTTGATATAGCAATCCTAAATAGCTGAAATAATCTTAAGAAGAACAAAGCTGGAGGCATCACATTCTTAATTACAAAATTACAGCAATCAAAACAGTATGGTACTGATATGAAGNTTTATATTTTTTTTGCTGTGCAAAGCTTTTTTAGTTTCATATATGAATAGTGTTTGATATAGCAATCCTAAATAGCTGAAATAATCTTAAGAAGAACAAAGCTGGAGGCATCACATTCTTAATTACAAAATTACAGCAATCAAAACAGTATGGTACTGATATGAAGACAGACACACAGACCAATGAGACAGAATTGAGAGTCCAGAAATAAACTGAGGTATACATGGTCAACTAATATTTGACAAAGGAACCAAGAATATTCAGTAGGGAAAGGATAATCTCTTCAAAAATTTATTGGGAAAACTGAATATTCACACATAAAAGAAACTTGACCCATATCTTATACAGCTCACAAAAACTACCACACAGTGGATTAAAGGCATTAATGTAATAAGGCCTGAAACCATAACACTCCCAGAAGAAAAATGCTTGGAAAAAGTTCCTTAGCATTGATCTTGGAAATCATTTTTGGGGCATAACATCAAAAGAACAAGAAACAAAAGCAAAAATAAACAAGTGACACTATTAATATATCAAACTAAAAAAGGTTTGGACAGCAAAAGAAACAAAATGAAAAGGAAACCTACAGAACAGGAGGAAATATTTACAAACCATATATATCTGATAAGAAGATAATATCCAAAGTATACAAAGAACAGCTACAACAGGAAAGAAACAATCTGATTTTAAAAATGGGTGAAGGACCTGAATAGACATTTTTCAAAAGAAGATATACAGGGGAACAATAGGTACATCAAAAGATGCTCAGCATCACTCATCATGAGGGAGATGCAAATCAAAACCACAATGAGTTATCACCTCATACCTTTAGAATGGCCACTATAAAAAAGACAAGAAATAACAAGTATTGGCAAGGATATGGAAAAACGGCAATCCTTGTACACTGTTCTTGGGAATGTAAGTTGGTTTGGAAAGTATGGGAAAACAGTATACAGGTTGCTCAAAAAACTGAAAATAGGACTACCATATAACCCAGCATTCTACTTCTGGGTATTTATCTGAAGGAAATACAATCACACTCTCAAAGGGGTATTTTGCACATCCATGTTAACTGCAACATTGTTTACAATAGGCAAGAGTCCATCAACAGATGAATACACAAAGAAAATGTGATACACACAATGGATTATTATTCAAATCATAAAAAGAAGGAAATCTTACCACGCAAGGGCCTTATACTTGGTGAAATAAGTCAGACTGAGAAAGACACTGTATGATCTCACTAATATATGGAATTTACAAGAACTAAACCTGTAGAAATAAAATAGACTGGTGGTTGCCAGGAGCGGGAAAATGAGTGAAGCGTGTAAAGGGTACAAGCTTCCATTTATAAGTTCTGGGGATCCAGTATAGCATAGTGACTCCAGTTCACAATACTCTATACTTGAAAACTGCTAAGGAAGTAAATTTTAAAAGTCCCCACTACACACACACACACACACAATGATAACTATGTGGAGTGATGGGTGTGTTAACTACCTCACTGTGGTGATCATTTTGCAATTATACATATATCACATCATTGTACGTATATCTTAAATTTACACAATGCTATATTTATATCTAGAAAAAACAGAAACTGAAGAAGACATAAACAAACAGAAACACATCCCAAGTTCATGGACTGGAAGACAATGTTGTTAAGATGTCCATACTATCCAAAGTAATCAACAGATTTTATCAAAATCTCAATGACTTTGCAGGAAAAAACTTTAAAATTCATATGGAATCTCATGGGACTCAGATTAGCTACAAAAAAACAAAAATAAAAACCTTGAAACAGCACAATAAAGTTGTAAGACTCACACTTATGATCTCTAATTTTACCACAAAGCTATAGTAATCAAAATAGTGTGGTGCAAACATAAAGACATAAATATAGACCAAAGGAGTAGAACAGAGTACCCAGAAACAAACCCTCATATGTATGGCTGTAACAAACTGGACTGTGTCCCCTTTCCAAATTCGTATGTTGAAGTCCTATCCTTTCATATGACCGAATTAGAAATACAGCCTCTAAATAACGATTAAGGTTAAATGAGGTCATAAATGTAGAGCCCTGATCAGACAGAACTGGTACCTTTAAAAGAAGAGGAAGTGACATCACAGCACTCTCTCTTCCACGTGTGGACACAGCAAGAAGGCTGAGATCTGAAAGCCAGGAATAGAGCTCTCATGAGAACCTGACAAATATCATATGGTACTGCTTATATGAGGAATCTAAAAACAAGGTACAAATGAACTAATTTTCAAAACAGGAGGATAAATTGGGAGACTGGGACTGACATATACCCACTACTACTGATAACTAATAAGAACTTACTATATAGCACAGAGAACTCTACTCAATACTTTATAATGGAAAAATAATCTAAAAAAGAATGGATATACATATATGTATAAATGGTTCACTTTACTGTACACTTGAAAGTAAAACAACATTGTAAATCAACTATACTCCAATAAAAATCTTTTAAAGAACAGAAAATCAACAAGGACTTGCTGTATAGCACAGGGAACTCTACTCAATATTCTTTAATAACCTAAGGGAGAAAAGAATTTGAAAAAAACAAAGTATACATATAACTGAATCACTTTGCTATACATCTGAAAGTAATGCAACATTGTAAGTCAACTATAATCCAATACAAAATAAAAATGAAAAAATTCATTTCTGTTGCTTATCAGGATCCAATAAATCTACATCACTGTAATCCCAAAACTTGTAATCCTTGTGGTGAAAATTTTTTAAAACTTTCCAAATCTTTGTCTTTTAGAAAATGGTAAGTTTATGCTTTCCTTTCTAGTGATGGATGTCCAATCATACAGAAGCACCAAACCTGGGCATGTAAACATTCTTGTGATAATTAACATTACCCCATTGATTTGTTCAGTTAACATATCTTATTAATATCATACTGGAGCCTAAAAGTCATACATGGAATGTTCCATTAAAAACAAGTTTAGAAACAATAAAGGCTTAATTTGTGTTATAATAGTAATATTCACCCCGGAGGTCCAATCAACTAATTAGGTATCCTTTTTAAAACATTTCAGGAATCCTTTTTAGAACATTGAAAAATTTTAGACAGTTCCTAAGAGAGAAAGAAGGTCAGTCAGTTCAGTCGCTCAGTCGTGTCCAACTCTGCGACTCCCATGGACTGCAGCATGCCAGGTCTTACTGTCCATCACCAACTCCCGGGGTTTACTCAAACTCATGTCCATTGAGTCGGTGATGCCATCCAACCATCTCATCCTCTGTCATCCCCTTTTCCTCCTGCCTTCAAACTTTTCCAGTGTCAAGGTCTTTTCAAATGAGTCAGCTCTTCGCATAAGGTGGCCAAAATATTGGAGTTTCAGCTTCAACGTCAGTCCTTCCAATGAACACCCAGGACTGATCTCCTTTAGGATAGACTGGTTGGATCTCCTTGCAGTCCAAGGGACTCTCAAGAGTCTTCTCCAACACCACAGTTCAAAAGCACCAATTCTTCGGCACTCAGCTTTGTTTATAGTCCAACTCTCACATCCATACATGACTACTGGAAAAACCATAGCCTTGACTAGATGGACCTTTGTTGGCAAAGTAATCTCTCTGCTTTTTAATATGCCATTTAGGTTGGTTATAACTTTTAATTTCATGACTGCAGTCACCACCTGCAGTGATCTTGGAGCCCCCAAAAATAAAGTCTCTCACTGCTTCCCCATCTATTTGCCATGAAGTGATGGGACTGGATGCCATGATCTTCATTTTCAGAATGTTGGTCTTTAAGCCAATTTTTTTTACTCTCCTCTTTGAAAGAAGGTTGTCAGTGGTAGAGAATCCACCTGCCAATGCAGGGTATGCAAGAGACATGGGTTCGATCCCTGGGGTGGGAAGATCCCTTGGAGAAGGAAATGGCAACCCACCCCAGTATTCTTGCCTGGAAAATTCCATGGACAGTGGAGCCTGGCAGGCTATAGTCCATGGGGTCACAAAGTGTCAGACATGACTGGGCACTGATGATAAAGAGAGAAAGAAGATTCAAATTTCAATAAAAGTACTGAATATTTCAGTTTGCTGGAACAAAGTGAAACAAAGAAATGTTCCCAGACATCAACTTTTTCCCTGGAGATCAAGAGGCTTGGACATGGATAGGAGCAAGGAGATATTTTCCTCTAAGTTCTGACTCTGTGAGAGAGCTATTTCTTGATTGATTAAAGAAGCAAATAAGGCTAAGAATTAAGGCAATCTGGACAAATGATAAAACAGGTTCATAATGACTTTTTCCTTTTCCTTAAGACATTTCATGACAGTTTTGCACATGTGGGAATATACTGGTTTCTTTAGCACAATTTTCATTTCAGACTTTGAAATTAAAGAGCTCATCTATATGAAGAACATGGGATAAAACAGAAGTTAATGATGCATTACAGTAAGTCACAAATAATTTCAAAGATTCACATTTTATATACATGCATATTATGACAGATTGCTTTTTCTCAAAGTTTGGTTCACACTGTGCCATATATCCTAGTGCTCATGTTTATTTTTAAAACCTATGGCCCAATTTCCTTTGTTCCTCTTTGTTGTCTTAGTTTGCTCAGTCTGCTATAACAAAATACCATAGACTAGGTGGCTTACAAACAACAGAAATTTATTCCTCACAGTTCTGAAGGCTGAAAAGTCCAAGATCAAGGCACCAGCAGATTTAGGGTCTGTTGAGAATTCACTTCCTGATTCACAGACAGCTGTCTATTCACTGCATCCTCACAAGGCAGAAGGGATGAGGGACCTCTCTGGGGTCTCATTTATAACAGCACTAATCCCATTCATGAGGACTCTGCCTTCACTACCTAATCATCTCCCAAAGGTCTCATCGCCAAATACCATCACCCTGAGGATTAAGTTCCAGCACATAAACTTTGGGGGAACATAAGCCTTCAGTCTACAGCAATTTAAAAAAATTGTCCTGAGGCTCAAGTTTCTTACATTTTCCTATGTTTCTGATACTACTCTATCTCATCTGAGGGTTCTTCTTTTTGTCTCTGACCCTAAGGGCTTGGACTGTAAAGAATCTCAGGCGGCGGAGGTGAGGGGGCAGGAGAGGGTTCTCCCTGGAGATTAACAGTCTGAGCCACCAGGATTTCAGGTGACCCAGACTGTAAAGAATCTCCCTGCAATGAGGGAAACCCAGGTTCAATCCCTGGGTCAGGAAGACACCCCCACCCCGCACCGCCCCCCCACCGCCCTGCCACCCCAGAGAAGGAAATAGTAACCCACTCCAGTATTCTTGCCTGGAGAAGTCCATGGACAGAGAAGTCCGGCAGGCTACAGTCCATGGGGTCTCAAACAGTAGGACACGACTGAGTGCCTGACACCTTCACTGGTGTTAACGGGTAGGATGCAACCAGCCAGGAGGGTCTGACTGATGACAGTGGGTCTGAGGTAGGACCGCACTATCCAGTGATAGCCTTTCTGGAATACACATTCCTCTACTCTGGGCCTGTTTAGAGATCAAGCTTCCAGATGAACTGTTCCTAGTTTCACCCTCACTCCTTCTTACAGAACAGTGGATGCTACATCTCTCTTCTTCTAAAAAGAAAAGGAAAAGAAGAGTATTTCTTGGAAGCATCACATGTACTGTATGTTATTCCCATTGTTCTCCTGATCCTCATCACAGAATTCATTTCCAGCCTTTCATGACTGGCAAATTTCCTGCAGAGCCTTCTCATATCTCCCTGGAATTTCATTTGTCCCAAAGGTAATTAAGTCATCACTCTCTCTTTTTTAAAAATAAAAAGGAGGACAGTGGGACTTCCCTGGTGGTACAATGGATAAGAATCTGCCTGCCAATGTAGCAGACAGGGGCTTGATCTCTGATCCAGCAAGATTCCACATGTCATGGAGCTTAGTAACTAAGCCCATGCACTGAGCCCAAGAGCCACAACTACTGAGGCTGCATGCCACAACTACTAAAGCCTGCGTGCTCTAGGGCCAAGAGCCACAACTACTAACCCCACGTGCCTAGAGCCTGTGTCCCATAGCAACAATAGAAGCCACTGCTATGAGAAGCCCATGCATGGCACCAGAGTAGCTCCCATCAAGCTGCAGCTAGAGCAAGCCCTCAAGCAGCAACTAAGACTCAGTGCAACAAAATTAATTTTTTAAAAAGTGGTACAGTGAATGCCAAAAATTTATAAGAATTGCTAGATAATTATTAGAAACATCAGTTTCTACCTCTGATGTATTAGAATCCATGAGAAGGACTCTGAAAATCTTAACTTTTAATAGGAACCCCAAGTGATATTCTCACTAGCTGACTTTAGGACAAACTGAAGAAAGTCATAATAATTCTGACTTAAATATGTGGTGACCAAATAGTTTACCATCTAAATAGGACATTCTTGAAAGGAAAAGCAGGGCTATTAATTCATTGGCCCAACTGGCAAAAACTGGGTCATTTCTGGACCAATCAGGACATATGGTCAGACAGGATACAGATCACTATGTTCATCTCCACCTAGGTCCTTTATTTTTTAGTAACATTTTTATGGAGATATATTTCATGTATCACACAATTTATCCATTTAAAATGTCCAACACACTTTTTCATTTGAATATAATCTAAGTTTTCCAATCATTACAATTAATTTTAGAATATTTTCATCATCCCTGAAAGAAACCTTGTGTTCTTTAGCAGTCACCCTTATCCCCCATACTCCTTTCCAAGCTCTAAGCAGCTATTCATTTCTTTTCTATCTCTGTAACTGCCTATTCTTAAAATTTCCTAGAAATGGTGTCATACATTATATGGTCTTTTATGACTTGCTTATTTCACTTAGTATAATGTTTTCAAGGTTCCATGTTGTAGTATGTATCAGTACTTGGTTCCTTTTCTGTGTTTAATAATATTCCATGGCATGGATATACCACTTATTTATTTATCAGTTGATGGACATTTGGGCTGTTTCCACTTTTTGGCTATTATAAATAATATTGCTACCAACATTTGTGTTGAAGTTTTCTGTGGACATATATTTTGATTCCTCTCAGGTATATACCAATGCCACCTCCCTTTTTTGTCACCCCTACCTTAGAAGACTTTAATGAAGAGTTTTTATAAGCCTTTGTAGAAGAGCAAGCAATAAGTAAGAAGGATTCAAAGTAGAAAACTGTGTTACTGAGATTACGTGAAATAGTTATTATGTTTCAAAAATACATTTATTCCCTTTCTAGCAATGACCCAAGTAACTGTTCAAAAATTAAAGTGTTTGAGGAGACACCAGGTAGGGAAAAACCAACATTAAGGATCAGTAAAAATCCCTGCTGGGCTACCAAGGATCCTTTCAGAGTTTAAAGTCATTCATTTAAAAGCAGATGGACTAATACATCAAAGCTAGTATAATAGCTGCAGAAAGCTCCTGGGTCTTTGTCCTCTGACCAAATATTTGCATTCTGTGTCTTGAATCAAAACTTTTAATTTCTAGTGTTAACAGTTTACTCACTGATGACTTCTTTAATTTGATCTTTTTCTTTAAAATGCATGACACAGGCAGAGTTTTCAGGAGATGTGTTTAACCTTATAAAGACCTACACATAGGTGTAATGGTCTTATGTGAGGCGAGACACAGTAAAGTTAGTTGTGTTAAAGTAAAATCAATACCTAAAGAAAAGAAAATTAGAAAGGAAACTGCTGGTTTTCCTTTCCTTTTTCTTCTTTCCTGTCACTCACTAGTCTGTACTTTGGAACTCTAAGAATCATTATATTATAAAAGTCTCCAGGTTTCCATTCTAATGGGTTCCAGGTTTTCCTGCTAAGGGGATGAAACTAGCAGACTTAGTAAATCCTTATTTATTTGTCCCAAAAGGCCAGGCGGTGCTCTTTCTTCTCAGTGCTGGTTTCTATTCACTCGCTGCCTCTTCTCGGGTTCTTTTGCTGCTCATCATTAATCTTTCAAGCTACAGCTGGTAGATTCAGAACAAAACCATCAGAGGAACTGAAAAATGAAATATTTACCTGCAGAAGTGGGGGAAAAGGCCTATCAAACTTGTCCTTTCAAGCAATCACATTTTTATTTTATTCACTTTCTAGATAGAAGACAATACACACATACACATGCATGTACATATATAGCCCCTCTTTGTGTTAATATTTTTATTATTTATAGACATATATTTTTTACTATCTATCCGTATTTGTAATGAGGAGTAATATATAGTGCTCAGTTAGTTACCATGGAGACACTGGTCCTCTGTTTCTTATCACAGAGTCACACCATCGTCTGGTGTCAGCAAAGGAGGGATGACAAAGGCCTTCCCAAGAGCCTAGCTCTGCAATTACTGAGCAATCAAGCGCCTCTTTTAATAGAGCACATCCAGGTATACATGGCACCTCAGCACTGTCTTCTCTTCTTCCTTTTTAAACTTACATAGCAGGATCCAGTTACCAAGTAGAGACAGCTTCCTCTGTTAGATGGTCTGTTTATTCAGGATTTCAATGACATTCTTTGGTTTACTAAATAAAGCTGACTACCTACCATTCTCTTTATTTTGAATTCTCCATTTTTGATAAACTTCAACAAGTATTTCCTTCTGAAGAAATACACTGATCTTCATTTTAAGGGTTAATCTGTTCTTATGGTTTGTCATTAACTGGTGAAATGAAGGAGTGGATAAATGAAAATCATAGCCTCTAAATCTCTTCTTACTCCAGACTTTCCCCTAACTTCTCTAACCAAATTGCTAAGGCTATTAACAAAATATTTTAAAATGGAAATGACTGGTGTTCATTTTTTTATCTTCTAGAGGTGCCATAAATGAGAAGCTAGAAGAATCAAAGACATGTAACTGGAGAAACAAAAAATCTAGTTTTCCTTCAAGGATTTTTAACTTATTGGTGGTTTGGTATGAGTTCTCCAGAGGTGGCTCTGATGCTCCAACTCAGATGTTCTAAACTCACTTAGAAATTTGGGAGGAGGCAGAAGAAGATGGTGGAGGATTAAAACGGAGAGATTGCCAGCGGCCCCACAAACACATCCAAACCTCATCAAGATATGGAACAACTCCTACAAAGCAACCTCTAGGCCACTTCAGAAGACTCCAGGCCCCCCGGGCGGCAGGCTAAGCTCCTTGGAATGACATAGGAAAGAGGATGGAGACATAAAAAGGGAAAAGATGGAGAACTTCTGCGTGGGAGCTTGTGCCCTGAGGGAGGGCGGGAGGGAGTCGTGAAGCTGGAAGAGTTCCCACGCACTGGGAAGCTCCCATACAGGGAGCTTTTTATTTTGCGGGTCCCAAGGGGGAGTTGCAGAATCTCAGAAAGCTGGACAAAGCTAGGACTTAAAGGGCAGAAAACAGAGAAAGCTGCACTTCACAACAAAATTCTAGCAAACAGAATTCAACAACACTTTAAAAAGCTTATACACCATGATCAAGTTGGGTTTATTCCATGTTTGCAAGGGTTCTTCAATATATGCAAATCAATCAATGTGATACCCATTAACAAACTAAAAGATAAAAAGCACATGATCATCTCAATAGATGCAGAAAAAGCTGACAAAATTCAGCACCCATTTATGATAAAAAAAAAAAACCCTCAAAAGTGGGCCCAGAAGGAACATATCTCAACCTAGTAAAGGCAATATATGATAATATGATAAGCCCACAGCAAACATTATTCTCAATGGTGAAAAACTGAAAGCATTCCTTCTAAGATCAGGAACAAGACAAGGGTGTGCACTCTCACCAATATTATTCAACCTAGTTTTAGAAGTCCAAACTACAGCAATTAGAGAAGAAAAAGAAATAAAACGAATCCAGATGGGAAAAGAAGTGAAACTCTATTCACAGATGACATGATACAATACATAGAAAACCCAAAAGAAACTGTCAGAGAATTACTAGAGCTAATCAGTGAATTTACCAAAGTTGCAAGATACAAGGTCAATACACAGAAATCACTTGCATTCCTATATACTAATAATGAAAAATCAGAGAAATTAAGGAATCAATTCCATTCACCACTGCAACAAAAAGAATAAAATATCTAGGAATAAACCTACTTACAGAGACAAAAGAACTGTATATAGAAAATTATAAGACAATGAAAGAAATTAAAGACAACCTAAACAGATCGAGAGATAGTCCATATTCCTGGGAAGGAAGAATCAATATTGTGAAAATAACTATACTACCAAATGCAATCTAAAGATTCAGTGTGATCCCTATCAATTTACCAATGGCATTTTTCACAGAACTACAACAAAAAAATTTCATAATTCATATGGAAACACAAAAGACCTCGAATAGTCAAAGCAGTCCTGAGAAAGAAGAATGGAGCTGAAGGAATCAACCTTCCTGACCTCAGACTATACTATAAAGCCACGGTCATCAAGACAGTATGGCAGTGGCACAAAAAGAGAAATATAGTCTAATGGAACAAGATAGAAAGCCCACAAATAAACCCATGCACCTATGGATACCTTATTTTTGACAAAGGAGGCAAGAACATACAATGGGGCAAAGATAGCCTCTTCAGTAAGTGATGCTGGGAAAACTGGATAGCTATATGTAAAAGAATGAAATTAGAATACTTCCTAATGCCACACACAAAGATCAACTAAAAATGAATTAAAGACCTAAATGTAAGACCAGAAACTATAAAACTCTTAGAGGAAAACATAGGCAGAACACTCGATGACATAAAGCAAGATTCTCTATGACGCAGCACCTACAGTAATGGAAATAAAAACGAAAATAAACAAATGGGACTTAACTAAACTTAAAAGCTTTTGCACAGCAGGAAACTACAAACAAGGTGAAAAGACAATCCCCAGAATGGGAGAAAATAATAGCAAGGGAAACAACTGACAAAGGATTAATGTCCAAAATATACAAGCAGCTCATATAACTCAATACCAGAAAAATAACCCAATCAAAGAGTGGAAAAAAGACCTAAACAGACATTTCTCCAAAGAAGACTTACAGATGACTAGCAAACACATGAAAAGATGCTCAACACCACTCATTATTAGAGAAATGCAAATCAAAACTACAATGAAATACTATCTCCCACCAGTCAGAATGGCCATCATCAAAAAGTCTACAAACAACAAATGCTGGAGAGGGTGTAGAGAAAAAGAAACCCTCTTGCATTGCTGGTGGGAATGTAAATTGATACAGCCACTATGGAAGATGCTACGGAGATTTCTTAAAAAACTAGGAATAAAACCACCATATGACCATCAATGCCCTACCTAGGCATATACCCTGAGGAAACCAAAATTGAAAAAGACACAAGTACTCCAATGTTCACTGCAGCACTATGGAAGCAACCTAGATGTTCATCAACAGATGAATAGATAAAGAAGCTGCAGAACATATATACAATGGAATATTACTCAGCCATAAAAGGAATGCATTTGAGTCCATCATAATGAGGTGGACGAACCTAGAGCCTATCATACAGAGTGAAGTAAGTCAGAAAGAGAAAGTTAAATATTGTATACTAATGTATATATATATGGAATCTAGAAAGATGGTACTGATGAACTTTTTTGCAGGGTAGCAATGGAGAAACACACATAGAAAACAGACTTATGGACACATGGGGAAGGAATGAGGGAGAGGGTGAGATGTATGGAAAGAGCAACATGGAAACTTACAATCAGTTCAGTAGCTCAGTCGTGTCCAACTCTTTGCGACCCCATGAATCACAGCACGCCAGGCCTCCCTGTCCATCACCATCTCCCGGAGGTCACTCAGACTCACATCCATCGAGTCCAAGATGCCATCCAGCCATCTCATCCTCGGTCGTCCCCTTCTCCTCCTGCCCCCAATCCCTCCCAGCATCAGAGTCTTTTCCAATAAGTCAACTCTTCGCATGAGGTGGCCAAAGTACTGGAGTTTCAGCTTTAGCATCATTCCTTCCAAAGAAATCCCAGGGTTGATCTCCTTCAGAATGGACTGGTTGGATCTCCTTGCAGTCCAAGGGACTCTCAAGAGTCATCATTAGGTGCCCAATATGCTACTGGAGATCAGTGGAGAAATAACTCCAGAAAGAATGAAGGGATGGAGCCAAAGCGAAAACAATACCCAGCTGTGGATGTGACTGGTGATAGAAACAAGGTCCGATGCTGTAAAGAGCAATATTGCATAGGAACCTGGAATGTCAGGTCCATGAATCAAGGCAAATTGGAAGTGGTCAAACAAGAGATGGCAAGGGTGAACGTCGACATTCTAGGAATCAGCGAACTAAAATGGACTGGAATGGGTGAATTTAATTCAGATGACCATTGTATCTACTACTGTGGGCAGGAATCCCTCAGAAGAAATGGAGTCGCCATCATGGTCAACAAAAGAGTCTGAAATGCAGTACTTGGATACAATCTCAAAAACGACAGAATGATCTCTGTTCGTCTCCAAGGCAAACCATTCAATATCATAGTTATCCAAGGCTATGCCCCAACCAGTAACGCTGAAGAAGCTGAAGTTGAACGGTTTTATGAAGACCTACAAGGCCTTTTAGAACTAACACCCAAAATATATGTCCTTTTCATTATAGGGGACTGGAATGCAAAAAACTTACAATACCATATATAAACTAGATAGCCAATGGGAATTTGTTGTATGACTCCGGGAACTCAAACAGGGCTCTGTATCAACCTAGAGGGGTGGGATGGGGAGGGAGAAGGGAGGAGACATGGGTGCAGCTATGGCTGATTCTTGTTGATGTTTCACAGAAAAAAACAAAATTCTGTGAAGCAATTATCCTTCATTAAAAAATGAAAAAAAAAATTGGAAATCTGGGGTGAAATAGGATGTAAATGTATGCCCTGAAGCATTCTAATTGGCCTCTGTCTGTTACTGTAGATAGGCTTCTTACAAGAACAGCTAGGTTTTGCCTTGTATAGTATCTATAATGCTATAAAATAAACAGTTGTCTCTGATTCTATTCAGAAGGTCTAAAAGTTTGCTAACATGGCCTTTTCCTTGGAAGGAGGAATGTCCAGGTATTTTAAAAAGCATAATCATTCTGGGTGGAGGAAAATGGAAACAATGAAAAACAAAAAATGACTATGACATGATCACTGCTCTAAAAAAAAATCTTAAAATCTAACTGGGAAAACAAGCCTTTAAACTTACATGCAAGGTCCAATCATTTGAATTAAATAGCGAAAAGTATATACTAGCCTAGTGGTGGGGGGAGAACAAAGATCAATCAAGTCCAGAGATAGTAAGATTTACTGGAAAGCATGAGAGAGGTGAAAAGCAAAGGAGAAAAAGAAAGATATAAGCATTTGAATGCAGAGTTCCAAAGAATAGCAAGAAGAGATAAGAAAGCCTTCTTCAGCGATCAATGCAAAGAAACAGAGGAAAAGAACAGAATGGGAAACACTAGAGATCTCTTCAAGAAAATTAGAGATACCAAGGGAACATTTCATGCAAAGATGGGCTCGATAAAGGACAGAAATAGTCTGGACCTAACAGAAGCAGAAGATATTAAGAAGAGGTGGCAAGAATACACGGAAGAACTGTACAAAAAAGATCTTCACGACCCAGATAATCATGA
>SJYT01039493.1:29572-51244 GCA_006410635.1 Cephalophus harveyi
GGAGGCACAGAATGAGAAGATATAAGAAATGTTTAACAAACAGGTAGAAAATTTAAAGAACAAACAGATAAACAATACAATGACTTAAACGAAAAATATACCAGAAGGAATCAACAGCAGAATAACTGAGGTAGAGGAAGGGATAACTGAACTGGAAGACTGGTGGAAATCACTGCCACAGAACAAAAAGAGAAAAGAATGCAAAGAAATGAGAACAGTCTAAGAGATCTCTGGGACATTAAACACATCAACATTTGCATTATAGAGGTCCCAGAAGGAGAAGAGAAAGAGAAAAAGAAAGGACCTGAGAAAGTATGAAGAGATAATAACTGAAATATTATCTCTATGAAGAGATAATAACTGAAAACATCTTTAACATGGGAAAGGAAACACTCACTCAAGTCCAGAAAGTACAGGTAGTCCCATACAAGATAAACCCAAGGAGGATTATGCCAAGACAGACATTAATAAAATTAACAAAAATTGAAGACAAAAAGAAAATGTTAAAATCATCCAATCAAAGCAACAAATAACATCTAAGGGAATCCCCTAAAGTTATCAACTGATTTTTCAGTAGAAACTGTGCAAGCCAGAAAGGAATGGCATGAAATATTTAAAGTGATGAAAGAGAAAAGCATGCAACCAAGAATACATACAAGACTCTCATTCACAGAAAAATCAAAAGCTTTACAGAAAAATCAAAAGCTTTACAGACAAACAAAAGCTAAGAGAATTCTCCAAAACCAACCCAGCTTTACAACAAATGCTAAAGGAACTTCTCTAGGTGGAAAAGATAAGGCCACAACTAGAAACAAGAAAATTACAAATGGAGAAGCTCACTGGTAAAGGTAGACATACAGGAAAGGTTGGAAATCAACCACACACATATTTCGAGAATATAAATGCAGGTTACTGGAAACACATTTGAAAGTAAGAGACCAGGAACCTAACACAATCTTGTATGATTATAGACTACTATATCAAAACCTCATGGTAGCTGCAAACCAAAACCCAATAGATACACACACACACACACACACATCTAAATCCAACACTAAAGACAGTCCTCAAGTCATAAGAGAACAAAAGACCAATGCAAGACAAAAGACCTGCAAAACAAATCCTAAAATAACAAAACAGCAATAAGAACACACATATCAATAACTAGCTTTGATGAAAATGAATTAAATATTCCAACCAAAAAACACAGAATGGCTAAGTGGATACAAAAACAAAACTAGTATATATGCTGTTAACAAGAGATCCACTTCAAATCTAGGAACACATACAGACTGAAAATGAAGGGGAAAGGTATTTCATGAAAATGGAAATCAAAGGAAAGCTGGGTAGCAATACTCACATAAGGAAACATTCTCATTCACCACTACATCAAAATAAAACAAAATACCTAGGAACAATTCTAGCTAAAGAGATAAAAGACCTATACTGAAAAGCATAAGGCACTGATGAAAGTAATCAAAGATGATATAGACAAATAGAAAAATACATGTTATTAAATTGGAAGAATCAATGCTGTCAAAATCACTACCCAAAGCAATCTACAGATTGACTGTAATCCCTATCAAATTACCAATGGCATTTTTCACAGAATTAGACAAAAAATCTTACAATTCATATGCAAACACAAAAGACCCCAAATAGCCAAAGCAATCCTGAGAAAGAAAAAGTTAGAAGAATCAGGCTGCCTGATTTGAGATTATACTACAAAGCTACAGTCATTTTAAAAAGTATGGTACTGGCAAAATAACAAAAATACCGATCAACAGAACAGGATAGAAAGCCCCAAAATAAACCCACACACCTATGGCCAATTTACCTACAACAAAGGAGGCAAGAGTATACAATGGAAGAAAAGACAGTCTCTTCAGCAAGCAGTACTGGGAAAACTGGAGAACTATAGGTTAATGAATGAAATTAGAATATTCTCTAACACCACATACAAAGATCAACTCAAAATGGATTAAAGACCTAAACATAAGACTAGATACTATAAAACTCTTCGAGGAAAACATAGGCAAAACATTCTTTGACATAAATCACAGTGATATCTTTTTTATCCACCTCCTAGAGAATGAAGAAAGAGACACATGTACCCCAATGTTCATTGCAGCACTGTTTATAATAGCCAAGACATGGAAACAACCTGGATGTCCATCAGCAGATGAATGGATAAGAAAGCTGTGGTACATATACACAATGGAGTATTACTCAGCCATTAAAAAGAATTCATTTGAATCTGTTCTAATGAGATGGATGAAACTGGAACCTATTATACAGAGTGAAGTAAGCCAGAAAGAAAAACACCAATACAGTATACTGACACATATATATGGAATTTAAAAAGATGGCAATGATGACCCTGTATGCGAGACAGCAAAAGAGACACAGATGTATAGAACGGACTTTTGGACTCTGTGGGAGAGGCAGAGGGTGGGATGATTTGGGAGAATGGCATTGAAACATGTATACTATCATGTAAGAATGAAGCACCAGCCTATGTTCGATACAGGATACAGGATGCTCGGGGCTGGTACACAGGGATGATCCAGAGAGAGGAAATGAGGTGGGATGTGGGAGGGGGATTCAGGATTGGGATCTCATATACACCCATGGTGGATTCATGTCAATGTATGGCAAAACAAACACGGTATTGTAAAGTAAAATAAAGTAAAAATTAAAAAATAAAAAAATAAAAAAATAAATAAAGAATAGTTTCTCTCTGTATGTTAGATTTGAGACATGTATACAAATAATAAAAAAAGAAAATAATAGCAATGAAAATATGAACTTCTAGAATACTTTATAATGTTGATGGAAGCCTTGTTTTTTTCCCATATATACCCACATAAGAAAGTCATTGAACTCATAGGGCTTAAAAAAAAAAACAAAAACAAATGGGACCTAATTAAACTTAAAAGCTTCTACACAACAAAGGAAACCATAAAGAAAATGAAAAGACAACAGAAAAAATGGGAGAAAATATTTGCAAATGATAATCTCCAAAATTTACAAATAGCTTATATAGCTCAATATTAAAAAAAACAAAGAACCCAGTCAAAAAATGGGCAGAAGAGCTAAACAGATATTTCTCTAAAGAAGACACACTGATGGCCAAGAGGCACATGAAAAGATGCTGTAATCCCTATCAAATTACCAATGGCATTTTTCACAAATGAAAATGCAAATCAAAACAATGATGTATCATCTCATACCAGTCAGAATGGTTATCATCAACAAGTTTACAAATAATAAATGTTGGAGAGGGTATAAGGAACCTTCCTGTACTGTCGGTGGTAATGTAAACTGGTACAGCCACTGTGGACAACAGTAAGGAGGTTCCCTAAAAAAAAAACTAAAAATAGAGCAACTATATGACCCAGCAATCCCACTCCTGGGCATGTATCTGGGAAAAAACATGGTTTGAAAGCATATATGCACCCCAATGTTCCTTGAAGCACTGTTTACAATAGCCAAGACAACAAAGCAATCTAAATGTCCATCCACAGCGGAATGAACAAAGAAGATATGGTAAATAAATACTTAAAAAAGAATGAAAAATCGCCATTTGCACCAAAATGGATGGACCTAGAAATTATCATATTAAGTGAAGTCAGGCAGAGAAAGAGAAACAGCATGATACCACTTCTATGTGGAATCTTAAAAAATGATTTATTTTAAAAATAGACTCAAAAACAAACAACGTAAGGTTACCAAAGGGGAAGGGTCCAAGGGGGAAGATAAATTAGAAGTTTTGGATTAACACACTACTATATATAAAATAATCAATATGGACCTACTGTTTTTGCACATGGAACTCTATTCAATAGTCTATAAAAACCTATTTTGGAAAAAATCTAAAACTATATATATATATATATATGCAACTGAAACACTTTGCTGTACCCCTGAAACTAACACAACACTGTAAAACTATACTACAATATAAAATAAAAATTAAAAATGTTAAAAATAAATAACATTTTCATTATGCATAGGAAAAATTTAATCTTTGGCTGGGAACACATATACACTATTCTAGGTAAATTAAGAACATTCTTCATGTTTAGTCTCTCTTAGGGTTGGAGATTCTATCATTCTTTTTTGTCATTCATACAGCACTTATGCTACATTTAAGTCTATTTCTCTTCTGTCCTGAAGATGGACAAGAACTGGCAACCATGGTTTCCGTAACAAGAGCATTTCTGTACCTGAAGATAATGTTTAATCCCTGATCAGTTTTTTTATCTCAAGAACAAAAAAAGTAACTTTTTTTAAGTGTTACAAAAATATGATTTAATGTTGATCTACATGTAACATCCAAGAACTCTTAAGGAAGTGAGGGAAGAGGAAAAAAATAATCAAAAAGAAAGGAACAGCAGGCCAGATAAAATAGGAAATAAAGGCCACATGGAAAGAATAAATTAAACATCCTTGATGGACTCCAAAAATAGTATGAGTGCTCATCATTTGCAAGGCACTATGTAGAGGGTTTTATGCAGCTGCCGTATAGCTAACACTTAACTGAATGTGTACCTCATGTCAAGCATCATTCTACGTGCTTTTCATATATGAACTCACATAACGTACAGTCTTTACAACATCACAAGGATAAGATATTCCCGTATTTCAGATAAGGAACTGAAACAGAGGCTTGTAACACCTTTATATTCTTAGTGCATTCTTTTAAGGACATCATTATTCCTATTCTATAGATGCAAAAACTGAGTATCACATTAAATAACACGCCCATGATCAAAAGAGTTGGTAAGTGAGAGAGCTGGGTTTTAAACTAAGAATTCTCTGATTCCAAAGTACTTTCTGACTACATATTTAACTTGAGATAAAAGAAAATACTAATAAATAAGCACAATAGAGTATATCACATGCTAGGCACTATTAAAAGACTTGGGGAAATGAAACTCAAACACAGGAGGTCCTGTTTCAGAGCTATGCTCTTACCACAACACTACATTGCCTCTTGTAATCAAAATATATAATGGGAGCAACTGATTGGGGTCATGAAAAATGAGAATGGTCTCACCAGTACGAACAAAGCTAGTGGAGGTGATGGCATTCCAGTTGAGCTATTTCAAATCCTGAAAGATGATGCTGTGAAAGTGCTGCACTGGATGGCATCACAGACTCAATGGACATGAATCTGAGTGAACTCCGGGACTTGGTGATGGAGAGGGAGACCTGGTGTGCTGTGATTCATGGGGTTGCAAAGAGTCAGACATGACTGAGCGACTGAACTGAACTGCCATATAACTAATACTTGTTGAATACTTGCTAAATACTTCTGGAAGACACTGTAACATGCAACCTAGATCCACCTCAGGAATGAAGGATTTATTGGACCAGTTGATGGGAGTTCCAAAAGAAGACAGCCGTCAACTACCAGGTCTCATTGAAAAACTTACTTGTGGGGTTGGCTGAGGTCTTCGCTGGGATGCAGCGCGGCTCATTTCCTACAGGTGTTGATCCAAAGAGTAACCCCTAATAAATAAGAAGCATCCTGAATGTTAACTTTGACCTGAGAGTTTGTTTCCCTAGGAACCCAATCTGAAACAACATTTCACAGAATCTCATTTAACTCTCACTATCCTATGAATCAGATGCTATTATTCTCATATACTCATTTTACAAACGAAAATACTAAGGTTTAACTTTCCCAAGGTCATAGAGCTGGTCAAGGATGGAAAAAGAATTTGAACAGAGAAGTAGAATTCTAGAGGCTAAACCCTAAACTTCTACAAAACTGTATATAAATAGACAGACTGTATATATACAGACTGTTTATTTTGAGACTTGTCATTAGTTCAACATGCATTTAATATGGAGGGGAAAGAGGCACTGTGAGGACTCTAAGATCTCAAAGGGAAAAGATATCTAACATTTATGTTTAAAGCACAGGCAAGAATAATGTTAGCAGCTGGAATGACCTGAAATGTAAACCAGGTGGCCTGAAAAGGAAGACTGATCAAGAAAATAGTCAAACAATTTTACCTCTATGGCTTCCACAATTTATTTCTTAAGAACAAACGAAGGACCAAAAGTTTAAAAGTTCCCATATGAAAGAGGAGAGGAAAATGTTCAATTAAAGATAAACCTTACACATTAAATACTCTTAAATTCAAAGAGAAAAGGCTTCACTCTCCAATATGCAGTGTTTATCATTTGATACATCTGTCTAGCATCTTTCCCCATATGAGAAAAGGTGAAAACACAAAATGCCAGCATATGGACCGGACTTTAATGAGAAGTTACAGGGTATCAGTTCAGTTCAGTCACTCAGTCGTGTCCGACTCTTTGTGACCCCATGAACCGCAGTACGCCAGGCCTCCCTGTGCATCACCAACACCCGGAGTCCACCTAAACCCATGTCCATTGAGTCAGTGATGCCATCCAGCCATCTCATCCTCTGTCATCCCTTTCTCCTCCTGCTCTCAATCTTTCCCAACATCAGGGTCTTTTCAAATGAGTCAGCTCTTTGCATCAGGTGGCCAAAGTATTGGAGTTTTAGCTTCAACATCAGTCCTTCCAATGAACACCCAGGACCGATTTCCTTTAAGATGGACTGGTTGGATCTCCTTGCAGTCCAAGGGACTCTCAAGAGTCTTCTCCAACATCACAGTTCAAAAGCAGCAATTCTTCTGCACTCAGCTTTCTTTATAGTCCAACTCTCACACCCATACATGACCAGTGGAAAAACCATAGCCTTGACTAGACGGACCTTTGTTGACAAAGTGATATCTCTGCTTTTTAATATGTTGTCTAGGTTGGTCATAACTTTCCTTCCGGTATATCTGTTCACAATATTCTAAGAGATATGCGGCAGTGTTAAAAGATGGGGTGGGAGAGAGGAGTTAGGGCCATAGTTATGGCCATAGTCATAGCTTCTTACTATTCACTCACAGATTTCCTCCAATGTTAAAAATTTCCAAGTACTATTAGCCATCTTAATTTTCTCACTTTTTCCAGGAAAGATAAGATTCAAGACATAAATCCCTTGACTCATATGTAAGCTTAAATTGTGTAGAATCTACTTTTTAAAACTACACTTTTTTTTATTGGCATGAAAAATTTCCTGTATTTCCAACAGAAGGAAGGGGAAAATTACAACTGAAAAAAAAACACAAATATTAAATTTATTCTCGGTGCTCATGTGTCCTGGGCACATTTTTTATTTTACTCAAAGCCTAAAGCAAATTTAAAATACATTCAGAACATGAGAGGGTCTGAAAAACCAAGTTCAGAGAAAATGGGATGCAGTTAGCAAAGATTACATGCATCAGTGAACTGTACTAAATTGAACACTTTTAAATGCCAGAGATTTTCTCTGTGAAACTGGGGGGTTTGAAAGGAAAATCAATAATGTTGGGAAAGAGAAACCTTCTTCACACATCTCTAATTAGTCATGGCAGAATCTGGTGGATTTCCATATTACAACTGGATCAAACTTGTGAAATTGGTTTTGATCCCAAACTCATTCAGTACATCTTCTAGAAGCTCCACTCAAGACAATCAAAGGCTTTTCAACGTTGAATGAGCACCAAGATCACTCTTTCAGTGTGCATCCATCCTATATTATGTTCAATGTCTGTCTAATGTTGCCTCCAGCAAATCTCCCTGGAATTACCCTGAAAGAGCTCCATTTATAAGAATAGGCAAAGACTCTTCAAAACTGGTCAGCTTCAACTTTAGCTTGAGCCTTCAAAATCTATATTAGTAAGTGAAACCAGGCGTAAAGAGGCATAGTTCTTCATATCTTTTATTTTTTTAATAAGTAAAATAAATATTGGCCATATTGTTTACATTAAGGCACAAAGTCTTCTGTAAAGTCACTGCGTAAGTCTAATAATGAAATAGGTTAAGGGTTTCTGTATTTTTCTAAATAATCAATATCAAAGCTGCTGATGCAAATTTATTTGAACCCCAGGGAACATATCCTTTGAAATTCTGGGAAATTTTTAAAAACAGTGCGCAAATCAATAAGTGGACAAAAACATCTCTGTCAATGTGTTCATTTTTATTTGGAGAGGAAATATATCTTTAAATGTAAACTCTCACTCCCTCTATGAACCCTTTCCCGAAATCATTTCTTTTACAAAAGAAATTCATGACAATCAGCTGAACATAAAAGTCTTTTTGGCTATGATTAAAAGTGGTGTAGATGTCACCTCCCTGAACAGGATGACTTCTCAAGCCCGAAAGCCAGCCTTCTCAGTCTTCCTGTTTCTAATCTTTTGTAATGCTCTCATGCTTTTCTCTTTTCCTATCATTTCACATCCAGTTTTGGAGCTTTAACCAGCTGGTATGGTTTGAGGGCATTTCCAGAAGGGATTCTACTGGCCTGGTTTGGTTGGTATATGCTGTTTTGAATGGGATGCATCTATGAGATTAAAATATATTTTTTCATTACTGCCTATTTTCACAGTCCACTGAGCAAAAACACAAAGCAATTTTTTTCCTTCCCTCATTCTCCCTTTCTCCCTTCCTTCTCTTTCTTCCCCTGTGGAGTTCAAATTAAAGAAAGGTGAAAATTGAAGCTGTTGTAGGCAAGGCGATTGCAACATGCATATTTGATTTTTATGATGGATCTAAATTGCTGAATAAGGCCATGGAACAAAGGGAGACTGCGGCTTCCTGCCCATCACATGCAGCCACTGAATGCAGAACAAAAGCTTCGGCCATTAGGGGCTCAGCAGGGAGACACATTATATAAATGACTTTGTCTTTTCTGTCCCCTCCCCCCCTACTGGGTGCACTGGACAGGGATGGGGGTGTGGTGTGGGTGTGTGTGTGTGTGTGTCTGTGTGTGTGTGCGTGCGCACGCTATGATTTCCCAGGGCAGGAGATAATAAATCCTGGAAGCAGCAGTGGGAATAGAAAACATACAGCATGTTATGATTCAAAAAGGCCATGCTTTACTCACTGGACCAGTGCAGCTCTCAACACTGTGGTCAGAGCATCACCAGAGACAACTACTTCCCTGAGGAAGTTGGTGTCTTTTCTGAACAACCTGTAGCTTTTCTCTTAACTACTTTGCTTCTTTCATCAGGAATGATGAAGCGTAAAGAAAAACACTTAGAAAAAATATAAAGGCCTACTATTCCAAGGTAATTGCCAGACCTGCTTAAAGAACAAACTGATAAATAGTTCGTTGTGACACTAATTTCCCAGGAAGCTCCTATTTTTAATTTTTCCTTCCAGACTCAAGGTTTTTCTTTGGCAGAAAAGGAGAACCATATATCAATAAAAAATCATAAGCTATCACTTAGCTGAGTCAACCTGTTTTTAAGAGGCCTCCTTTGGTGGTGACTTGAATAGATGCTATTGTTTTTCTGGGCTTGAAATAGCAGTAATGCTATACATATACATTCAACAATCTTTGTATAGACTTTGTTCTGAAGGATTTTAGTAAGCTTCAGAGAGGTGAATCATTTTATTATTTCTAATACTACTGTAAGAGGTAGGGATTAAAAGAGATTCTCTTGGCAAGTTCTAGGTCGAAGCAGAGAGTGACTAAGTACATTGAGGGTGATACAGTAAGCTGGAGGCAGACTAAGAGTGAAACCAAGGTTACTGGATGCTCACTTCAGGCCTAACTATCACGTATGTTTCATGAGAGGAAATGACTCAATGATATGTTTCTATTTTTTAGTACAATTCAGAAATTATACTAAGATGTTCTGACAGTCCTCCTACTCTCAAATGTAGTAGAGAAAGCAGCCCCACTGCTAACCAAAGTAACTGAAAGTCAGTGTCAAGTGCTACAGAACTAGAACTGAGGGTTCTTCAGTTCAGTTCAGTCGCTCAGTCATGTCCGACTCTTTGCAACCCCATGAATCACAGTACGCCAGGCCTCCCTGTTCATCACCGTCTCCCGGAGTTCACTCAGACTCACGTCCATTGAGTCCGTGATGCCATCCAGCCATCTCATCCTCTGTCATCCCTTTCTCCTCCTGCCCCCAATCCCTCCCAGCATCAGTCTTTTCCAATGAGTCAACTCTTCGCATGAGGTGGCCAAAGTACTAGAGTTTCAGCTTTAGCATCATTCCTTCCAAAGAAATCCCAGGGCTGATCTCCTTCAGAATGGACTGGTTGGATCTCCTTGCAGTCCAGAGGACTCTCAAGAGTCTCTTGGTGAGACTGAATTCCAAAGACAAACTCAACATAAGGGCATATATATCCTTTAAGCAGCCTAACAATGATGGAGTTGTATAAAGCTAGCTAAACAAAATGCCACGAGATAACTGCCATTTGTCATACACCTTACTTCTCTGTCTCAAAGTGTGCAATTCATTTGAAATGAAGTAGAATCATACCAGTTACATGAAAGCTGAGGGACAGGCCGTGGGTTGTTACTGTAGAGTAATTCAGTTCTGAGCCACACAGGTCACGAAGCAACCTTTTACAAGTTCTTTTGGATCTTACTTTAAGATGGTTAAATTCCTTCTAACTGGGTAGGGAAAAAATCTCTCAATAAAGACTGCTTAATGGATTAGGATGATATTGACACTTATGCTTATCAAAAGTTTCAGCAAATGGGATGAATAAATGGTTAAAGGGAGTCCCCTAATGCTACATGTTCAGAGGTGGGGGGTTAGTAGTATGGATAAACAGATGGATCAGTATATTGGAGAAAGTGAAAGAAAGAACGTTAAGTCACTCAGTTGTGTCTGACTCTTTGCAACCCCATGGACTGTAGCCTACCAGGCTCCTCTGTCCATGGGATTTTCCAGGCAAGAGTACTGGAGTAGGTTGCCATTTCCTTCTCCAACATTACAGAAAAGAATGCTAAATAGTTATTCATTTCTTTATTCATCTACTCTGTTATCAAATGTTCATTAAGGGCCTACTAAGATTCTGCCCTAGATAATAATTCTACATGTGGTTAGGGGTGGTGGTAAAGATATTAAATAGTTATACAAATACCTACATAAATAAACATCTGGCAAGAGATATGAAGAGAAAGAGCAGTACTCTATGAGAATATTAACTGGTAGGACCTATCTCCTCAGCAGGGGGTCAGGGATGGCTTTAATGAAGATAAGACAGTTAAGCTAAGCCCAGAAAGAAAAAGTGAGATATGCTCTAATTACATTTTCATCTTCTGAGGTACACCTCAAGATATCAATTAAAAACAAGTGTCAAGGAAATGATGTATTTATTTAGGTTTTCTTATACACCACTGGTAAAGAACTCACCTGCCAATGCAGGCGACCTAAGATAAGGGTCGGGAAGATATCCTGGAGGAGGAAATTGCAACCCACTCCAGTATGCTTGTCTGGAGAATCCCATGGACAGAGGAGCCTGGCAGACTACAGTCCATAGGGTTGCAGAGTCAGGCGCAACTGAGCATGCATGCATGCATACCTTCACATCTCATTTATCCTATCAAAGAAGAAAACTTTGTTACTTTGCTTAAAACAAAATACAAATTTGGCAATTTAAATTAATTTTAGAGTAAAAGTCAAAGGCCAGAAGGCTACAGCTGTACTGTACCACATGGCAGCCACTAGCCTATTTAACTTAATTTTAATTCAAATTTAAAATTAAGTTCTCCAGCTACATTAGCAACACTTTCAGTGTTCAACAGCCACTATATTGGACATCACTGCAGCTAGAGGTTATTAAAATTAAAATTAAACTAAGCATTGAGTTCAACTGTACTAGCTATAGTTTTGAGTGCTCAATTTCAAGTGAACAGTGGCTGTCAGTGGACAACACATACAGAACATTCCCATCACTGCACAAACTGCTATTGGGCAGCATTATAAGATTATCTAGCACCTTATTGATGCTCTAATTTCACTTTCTACCATCTTTGTTTATACTACCCTAGCCATGTTGGGATCTCTGCTGCTCCCCGAGTATACCAGGTATGATCCTGCCTCAGGACTTTTGCAGAGTTTAGTCCACACCCTCCTCCCCAGTCACATATAACAGTCTCCAGCTGCTGTCTGTATTCTTAGCCATGACAGTTTTCTTCCTATATTCCTCATTTTCCAGATTTCCTTTTTCTCAGGGCTTTGCAAATATTACCTTTCCTTGGAAGGCTCCTCCTTCCTTACTTTACCTTTCCTTCAAATATCAGCTTATTTATTATCTTATCATCAAGAAAGCCTTTTATGACTAGGTCACATTCTCCTCTTACAAACTCACATCCTTTTCTTGCATAGTGTTTATTATAGTGACAGGTTTACATTTATTTATGTCATTTTTTATTCATATCACACTCTTCATATCCACTGAGAGTTCCATGAGAGCAGGCACCATGTCTGTTTTTGATCGCTGATGAATTCTTAAAACGTAGCAGAATGCATGGAACAAAACAGGAGTTTAATAAAAATCTATGATTGAATTATCAATGGATGAATGCTTGGGGAAAAACAGCCAATGGTCAGTTAAATGTACATGCTGTCGTGCTGCTTCCGTACATGTTAAGTACCCAAATTTTAAGATTATAGATAGTAAGCAAAAATGAATGATGGGAAATGTGATGTCAGAGTGTGAAATACTTCCTTTAGATTGAAAAAAAGTAATGCTCTTCCAAGTATTAGGCTTCCCTGATAGCTCAGTTGGTAAAGCAACCGCCTGCAATGCAGGACACCCTGGTTCAATTCCTGGGTTGGGACGATCCCCTGGAGAAGGGACAAGCTATACCCACTCCAGTATTCCTGGGCTTCTGTTGAGGCTCAGCTGGTACAGAATCCATCTGCAATGTGGGAGACCTGGGTTTGATCCCTGAGTTGGGAAGATCCTCTGAAGAAGGGAAAGGCTACCCACTCCAGTATTCTGGCCTGGAGAATTCACTTCACTTAACTGCTCTCCCAAAAGATAATATAATTAGTTTAGGCATAATGTGCATTCTTTTTACTCATCTGAATTTTCAAGTATTTCTCCATCATCATGCATTGGTATTGTAAGGATGTTATTTTTTAATTGCAACATCAAAAATTATACTTCAACGCATCACAAAGCAAAACTACCTAGGAGGTACAGTGGTTAAAGTGCTTCCCTTGTGGCTCACCTGGCAAAGAATCTGCCTGCAACATGGGAGACCTGGGTTCAATCCCTGGGTTGGGAAGATCCCCTGGAGAAGGGAATGGCTTCAGTATTTGGTATTCTGGCCTGAAGTATTCTGTATTCAGTATTCCAGCCTGGAGGCTTCAGTATCCTGGCCTGGAGAAGTCTATGGATTGTATAGTCTATGGGGATGCAGAGAGTCGGACATGGCTGAGAGACATTTCTCTTTTCACAGTGGTTAAAAATAAGAGCGCTTTTTTTTTTTTTTTGCCCCTGCCTGACAAACCAGAGATGAATTCATCATTCTCAAGTTTGCTGGTTCTGTGACCTCTCATGCCACCTCACCTTGCCTCTCTAAACTGTGCCTTTCCAATGAAGATAACAATAGTATTCACTATATAGGATGGTTTGGAAGATTAAATAAGATAATGGATATAAAACATTCAACAAATGGTAGCTTAAAACATATATGCTGAAATGGCCATATTTAAAGTGGCATGGCTAGGTGAGCGAAGATCTCAATAACTAGTTCATTTCTTAATTTGGAAGTAAAAGATTTTGGGTTACACATTCCAAGTTTGGCTTCTCATACTGGATATGCTCCCAAGGTACCTTTCTTTTGAATGTGACTGGTCCACATACTCTAGGAATTCAAGTTAGCACCAAGAATTAAATTTATTCATTTATTCAACAAGTACTATATGTCTCCTGTACATCAGGCACTGGGTTAGGGATGATAGAGTTAGTAAGATAAAATATATTACTGTATTTCTTTCAACCTAAATAACCTACATGATGCCTAGGTGAGCACCTAAGATGAAAATTTAGTTACCAACTGTCACAAACTATTTGCATTATACTGGTATAAAAGTATCTGAATAAATGATTTTGGGGAGAAATATCAATAACCTCAGATATGCAGATGACACCACCCTTATGGCAGAAGAGGAAATAAAAAGCCTCTTGATGAAAGTGAAAGAGGAGAGTGAAAAAGTTGGCTTAAAGCTCAACATTCAGAAAACGAAGATCATGGCATCCGGTCCCATCACTTCATGGGGAAACAGTGTCAGACTTTATTTTTTGGGGCCCCAAAATCACTGCAGATGGTGACTGCAGCCATGATATTAAAAGACACTTACTCCTTGGAAGAAAAGTTATGACCAACCTAGATAGCATATTCAAAAGCAGAGACATTACTTTGCCAACTAAGGTCCATCTAGTCAAGGCTATGTTTTTTCCAGTAGTCATGTATGGGTGTGAGAGTTGGACTGTGAAGAAAGCAGAGCGCCAAAGAATTGATGCTTTTGAACTGTGGTGTTGGAGAAGACTCTTGAGAGTCCCTTGGACTGCAAGGGGATCCAACCAGTCCATTCTGAAGGAGATCAGCCCTGGGATTTCTTTGGAAGGAATGATGCTAAAGCTGAAACTCCAGTACTTTGGCCACCTTATGCGAAGAGTTGACTCATTGGAAAAGACTCTGATGCTGGGAGGGATTGGGGGCAGGAGGAGAAGGGGATGACAGAGGATGAGATGGCTGGATGGCACCACAGACTTGATGGACGCGAGTCTGAGTGAACTCCAGGAGTAGGTGATGGATAGGGAGGCCTGGCATGCTGCGATTCATGGGGTCGCAAAGAGTCGGACACGACTGAGTGACTGAACTGAACTGAAATGTTCTTTCATAAGGATATTTCTTAGCACTGGGTTTATACTATTGAATATTTAAGTGCCCAATAATTGTGGATTAGTTACATGAATGATAATAAATCCATATAATGAAATACTACTTAACTATTAAAAATGCAGCAGCAGAACTATATTCACTAGTATGGAAAGATGTTTATGACACATTGGTAAATCTCTGTTTAGATTTTAAACTTGAAAAGGTTTCAAAGTTGCATGTTTAATAAGAATCTACTTATAAAAAAAACTCCATAGTGTATGTCTATATAAGCAAAACGACCGGAAGGACGTCAAAATGTCATCGTTTCCTATATCAAGTTGTTCACAAATATGACTAAATATTAAAACCAAGAGAGGAATTGAAAAAATAAACTGATATAGGGTCACAATTAGAAATTCTGATTTAACTGATTCTCTAAGGGGCCTAGGTGTCAATATTTAAATAACGCATTCTAGGTGTTTCCAATATGCATCTAGGATTGAAAATACTTTTTCCTAAGTGGTGGGACTATATTTTATTTTATCCGTTTTTCTAAGTTACATACATGAGTATTATAGATTATTCATGCAATGAAATGTTATGTCACAAGCAGAATACTGTTAAAATTACTACAGGTTGCCAAATACTGAATTAGGATGTAGAGTAAGGTTCCTCATTTTGTAATTCTTGATTTTAGCTAATTATCTTTTTTTTTTTTTTTAAATGATGAGTTTATGATGAAACTTGCCTGGTAATAAGCATCAATTTTATTATATAAAGGAACAACTTCTGGGTTTACTAATTTGTTGAATGTTATTTTTTTTCTTCTAATTTCTTTTGGTTTTGTTCTTTTTTCTACCCTCTTCAGATGGTTGCTTAGATCATTGAGTTTTCAGCTTTTCTTATTTTCTAATATACACTTCTATAGCCAAAATTTTCCTTCTAAAAATGCTCTTTCTTCTAAGCATGATACTTTCTAGTCTAAGTCCATAGTGATCTGACAATATACTGTTCTTTTTCAATATTTTGACTTTTTCTGTAATTTCTAGTGATAGAACTACAGTCCAGTTTTTAAACTATTCTGTGTGCATTTTTTAAAAATGGGTATTAAAAAGACAAATGTCATATGATATCACTTACATATGAGTCTACATAAAAAAAGATACAAATGAATTTATTGACAAAATGGAACAGACACAGAAAACAAACTTATGGTTACCAAAGGGGATAAATTACAAGTTTGGGATTAACAGATACTACTATACATAAAATAAACAAAAAGGACCTAGTGTATAACACAGGAAGCTAATATTCAGTATCTTTAATAACCTATAATAGAAAAGAATCTGAAAAAGAATATGTATCTAAATATATCTAGTCACTTTGCTGTACACCTGAAACTAATACACTGTAAATCAATTATACTTCAGTTTTTTAAAAACTGGGTATTATGTAGTTGTAACATGAATTCTGAAGTTTTACAAGTCACAACTGTTGAGTTGGTCAAATTTTCCTTCTATTAATTTTTGTCTGTTTATTCTAAAAGTCATTGAGAATGGTGTGATAAAATCACTCACTGTGATCATGAGTTTCCGTATCTCTCCTTTTTGTCTCATGAATTTTTGTTTTCTATAGTTTGAGGCTATGTTATTAGGGACAAACTTACTTAGAATTATTTTAGCTTCCAGGTAAATTAAGTACTTTGTCAAGAAATGTCACTGTTTACAACTAATGATACTTTAAATGACTTCATATGATCTTAATACAACATTCACATAATTCTTTTGGTTACTGTTTAAATTTTTTGGGACACTGTATTATTGACCCTAGTTCTTCACCCCTTCTAGTGTCTACATCCTTTGCCATGGGACTGCTCTTCATTCCACTAGAGGCAGAGTACCTCCCTGAGCTTTACCTTTGGGTTCAGTCATAACATTTATTTTGGCCTTCAGATGTTCCTAGCTATACTGAATACAGAGACTTGAAATGTGCTTGTTCAGTAGAACTTGCTAATGCTTCTACCATTGTCATATCCAGTGGCTACCACTCTGTGCTCCCAATGCAGGGGACCTGGCTTCAATCCTTGGTCAGGAAACTAGATCCCACATGCCACAACTAAGAGTTCTTATGCTGCAACTCTCTGCAGTGTGGGAGACCTGGGTTCGATCCCTGGGTCAGAAAGATCCCCTGGAGAAAGGAATGGCAACCTACCCCAGTATTATTACCGGCAGAATTCCATAGACAGAGGAGCCTGGCGGGCTACAGTCCATGGAATTGCAAAGAGTTATACACAGCTGAGCGACTAACACTTTCACTTTCATGTCACAACTAAAGATCCTGCAGGAAGAACGAAGACCCTGACTGCCACTAAGACCTGGCATGGCCAAATAAATACATGTTTTTAAAAATAAAAAGAAGAAAAGAAAAATAAGCCCTGATTGTACTGCTGGTCCAAGGAAGAGGACCTAATCTGGACTCAAATTCCAGTTTGCAGCTAAGCTACGCCTATCAACTCATCTGAAGATGTATGAGAAGAAATACTTTTGTTTCAAGCCACTGAATCAAGGGCATTATTGTGGCAAAAGTGAACAGCTATAGATGGTAAGATGTAAGTGGGGTGCTCCAGAAGTAAAAAACTATTAATAAAATATAAAATAGTAGATTTGGAACCAGAAAGCAGGTAGTGAGAAAACTATAAGAAGAAGCTGTAAAAATAGCAAGGAAATCTTTAGTGAAGACTGGGAAAATTATGACTCATGTAATGGCAAAATATTTTGTAAAAACGTTGCATAAGATTACCTGACAGAAAATTATGTAGTAAACATAGGGTAGCTAATAAAAGACTGGGGCAGTAGAATTTGAGAGAAAATATTAAATGCACAAAATGTCTTGTTTCTAGTTGTATCTGGTCAGATGAGAAAGTGGTAATTTGATGAAAAAAAAAAAAGCGGTCACTTTAGAGGTAGAGGGGTTTCCCTAGTGGCTCAGACAATAAAGCATCTGTCTGCAATGCAAGAGACTCAGGTTTGATCCCTGGGTTGGGAAGATCCCCTGGAGAAGGAAATGGCAGCCCACTCCAGTATTCTTGCCTGGAAAATCCCATAGACCGTGGAGCCTGGTAGGTTACCGTCCATGGGGTCGCAAAAAGTCGGACACGACTGAGCGATTTCACTTAGAGGTAGAATTAAACAGACTACAAATTGAGAAGACATTTCAAGGTTAGAAAATAAAACTTTCTTATCAAATAAAAGCTGAAACCATTAAGAAACAGCTTCAGGGAAAAAACCAAATCCAGAGTATCAAGTAAAGAATAAATCAAGGGTATGGCTATTAGATCTTATGGTAAGACCCCTGGAAGAATTGAGGTGGTTATCTCGCAGGTCATCTCTACTGGGGGAGAAAAAGGTGACTTTCAGAAATATAAAACGCACAGTCCCACAAAAGTGTGATGCACACTGAGTACCTGTAATTCAAATATGGAGAGAACATGTCTCAAAAAGAATTTTGGGGGTGGGAGAGGATCAAGATGGGGAAGGAGTAGGACATGGTACTCATCTTTTCCCACAAAAATATTAAAAATACATCTACAAGTGGAACTATTCACACAGAACATCTACTAAACACTGAAGGAAGATCTCAGACTTCCAAAAGGGCAAGAAAACCTCCATATAACCGGGTACAACAAGAGGAAAAAGAAAAAAAGAAGGAAATGGGACAGAACCTGCCTGCCAGGGAGGAAGCTGTGAAGGGGGATAGTTTCAGCACCCAGGGAAGTCTCCTCATATGCAGGGAGATCAGCTTGGATGAAGGGGGAACTTTGGAGCCTAGGAGGAGAGTGCAACAACTGTCTGCAGAAGGCAAAATGGGGAGTAACCTGCACAGAAGGTCAGCACAACTGACCTGGACTCCCCAGCCTGACAGACTCATCTGTTAGTGGGGATGGAGGTTGGAGGCTGGGTCCTCTCCCAGTGCATGGAGAGAACCAGAGTTGGCTGCACTGAGGAAACCCGAAGACACTGGAATGTGGCAACTGAAGGTGTACTCAGGAGCCTGGGCCACCAGAGAGGCAAGGCACTATTACTGTGGGGTGCATGAGGAGAGGGGCAACTACCATAAGAGGTTCTTTCCCTGTGAGCACTCCCAGTCAACAAGACACTACCTACAGGAGCACTGGGAGCAGGTGCAAGTCACTGCCACCACTGTGGGCCCCAGGAGCAGACACAGGCAGCCACCATGAGACGCATGAGCAGGCACCAAGCACTGCCCCTGCAGTCCTGGACACACAAGGACCACCGTGCCTGCACACCCCTTTTCAAGAGCTTCACGGCCAGCAGACACTGAGGAAAGAGGCTGAGAACATCCAAACTAAAAACAGCCTCTTGATTCTAGAAAAGTTGGCAGAACAGAAGGACTCCAGCTCACCTCCTCTCACAAAAACACCAAAATCACAACTATTGAAAAACTAATAGCAAAAGAGACTGGAACCCACCAAAAAACATATTTTACATTCAAAGAAAAAAGAAGCCACAACAAGAGGGTTCTTTTACGACATAATCAAATCCTATAAACACCTGGTAGGCAACACAGACTAGAAAATGATTCTATACAGAGGTATTCCCACGTAAGAGACAGTCCTGAGCCCTACATCAGGCTCCCAGGCACGAGGATCTGATACTGAGAGGAGGAACCCACGAGCAGCTCGATGTGAAGGCTAGTGGGGCTTGAGTGCAGAAGCTCCACAGGGCTGGGGAAAACAGGGACTCCACTCTTGGAGGGCACACACAAGGTTACACATATACTGGGACCCAGCACAATACAGAGCAATAGCCCCATGGAAGCCAAGGCTAGATCTACTTACTAATCTCGAAGAGGCTCCTGGGGAGGTGATGGTCAGCTGTGGCTTACCGTGCAGGCAAGAACACTGGAGGCAGAGGCCCCAGAGGATACTGCTCTGCGTGAACTCTCCTAGAGGACACCATTTTGGCATCAAGGGATGCAAGACCTTGCCCCAACTAAAAAACTAAAGCCTCCAGTGCTAAAACACCTCAGGCCAAACAACCAGCAGGTCAAGAACACAGACCTCTCACCAGCAGGCAGGGGGCTAAAGCCATACTGAGTTCACAGACACTTCTAAACACACCCACTGACTCAGGCCTGCCCCCCAGAGGGACAACACCAGTTCCATCTACAAGTGGACAGGCATCAGTCCATACCACCAGTAAGCATTCACAAGCCTCAGGACTAACCTCATCCACCAGAGGGCAGACAATAGAAGCAACAGGAGTGACAATCCTAAAGATGCAAAAACAGTCAAATATATAAATATAAATATAAATATATATATATATAAAGTTAGCAAACCAAATCCAATATGGCTGCAGTCACCATCTAGTGATTTTGGAGCCGAAAAAAAATAAAGTCTGTCCCTGTTTCCATTGTTTTCCCATCTATTTGCCATGAAGTGATGGGACTTCATTGTGGGCGGCTGCGACTGCACACGAGTGCAGCCGAGAGGAGGTACCCCCACGTCCGACATCGGGAGCAGAAGCCAGGAGGACCCCATGCCCAAGGGGCGGCGGCCAAGAGGAGCTACCCCAAGTCCAAGGTCAGGGGCGATGGCCAGGAGGAGCTACCCCACGCCCAAGGTCAGGGGCGGTGGCCGAGAGAAGCAACCCCATGACCAAGGAGCAGTGGCTGCATGGGTGCAGTAGGGCCTAGAGGAGCTACTCCACGTTCAAGGTCAGGAGGGGCAGCAGTGAGAAGATACCCCTCCTCCAAGATAAGGAGCAGCGGCTGAGCTTTGTTGGAGCAGCCATGAAGAGATACCCCACGTCCAAGGTAAGAGAAATCCATGTAAGACAGTAGGTGTTCCAAGAGGGCATCAGAGGGTGGACACAGTGAAACCATAATCACAAAAAACTAGTCAATTGAATGACACTTGGACCACAGCCTTGTCTAACTCTATGAAACTAAGCCATGCCTGTGGGGCAACCCAAGACGGGCGGGTCATGGTGGAAAGGTCTGACAGAATGTGGTCCACTGGAGAATGGAATGGCAAACCACTTCAGCATTCTTGCCTTGAGAACCCCATGAACAGTATAAAAAGGCAAAATGATAGGATACTGAAAGAGGAACTCCCCAGGTCAGTAGGAGGCCAATATGCTACTGGAGATCAGTGAAGAAATAACTTCAGAAAGAATGAAGGGATGGAGCCAAAGCAAAAACAATACCCAACTGTGGATGTGACTGGTGATAGAAAAATGGTCTGATGCTGTAAAGAGCAATATTCCATAGGAACCTGGAATGTTAGATCCATGGATCAAGGCAAATTGGAAGTGGTCAAACAGGAGATGGCAAGAGTGAAAGTCTACATTCTAGGAAGCAGCAAACTAAAATGGACTGGAATGGGTGAATTTAACTCAGATGACCATTATATCTACTACTGTGGGCAGGAATCCCTTAGAAGAAATGGAGTAGCCATCATGGTCAATAAGAATCCGAAATGCAGTACTTGGATGCAATCTCAAAAATGAAAGAATGATCTCTGTTCGTTTCCAAGGCAAAGCATTGAATATCACAGTAATCCAAGTCTATACCCCAACTAGTAACATTGAAGAAGCTGAAGTTGAATGGTTCTATGAAGACCTACAAGACCTTTTAGAACTAACACCCAAAAAAGATGTCCTTTTCATTATAGGGGACTGGAATGCTAAAGTAGGAAGTCAAGAAACACCTGGAGTAACAGGCAAATTTGGCCTTGGAATGCGGAATGAAGCAGGGCAAAGACTAATAGAGTTTTGCCAAGAAAATGCACTGGTCATAGCAAACACCCTCTTCCAACAACACAAGAGAAGACTCTACACGTGGACATCACCAGATGGTCAACACCGAAATCAGATTGATTATATTCTATGCAGCCAAAGATGGAGAAGCTCTATACAGTCAACAAAAACAAG
>SJYT01039493.1:52836-63273 GCA_006410635.1 Cephalophus harveyi
CCAAAGAATTGATGCGTTTGAACTGTGGTGTTGGAGAAGACTCTTGAGAGTCCCTTGGACTGCAAGGAGATCCAACCAGTCCATTCTGAAGGAGATCAGCCTGGGTGTTCTTTGGAAGGAATAATGCAAAAGCTGAAACTCCAGCGAAGAGTTGACTCATTGGAAGACTCTGATGCTGGGAGTGATTGGGGGCAGGAGTAAAAGGCAACGACAGAGGATGAGATGGCTGGATGGCATCACCAATTTGAAGGACATGACTTTGAGTGACTTCCGGGAGTTGGTGCTGGACAGGGAGGCCTGGCATGCTGCGATTCATGGGGTCACAAAGAGTCGGACATGACTGAGTAACTGAACTGAACTGATGGGACTGGATGCCATGATCTTCTTTTTCTGAGTGTTGAGTTTTAAGCCAACTTTTTCACTCTCCTCTTCACTTTCATCAAGAGCTCTTAGTTCTTTGCTTTCTGTCGTAAGAGTGGTGCCATCTGCATATCTGAGGTTATTGATATTTCTCCCAGCAATCTTGATTCCAGCTTGTGCTTCATCCAGCCCAGTGTTTCTCATGATGTACTCACCATAGAAGTTAAATAACCAGGATGACAATATACAGTCTTGATGTACTCCTTTTCCTATTTGGAACCAGTCTGTTGTTCCATGTCCAGTTCTAACTGTTGCTTCCTGACCTGCATACAGATTTCTCAAGAGGCAGGTCATGTGGTCTCGCATTCCCATCTCTTTCAGAATTTTCCAGTTTGTTACGGTCCACACAGTCAAAGGCTTTGGCATAGTCAATAAAGCAGAAGTAGATGTTTTTTTCGAACTCTCTGATTTTTCAATGATCCAACAGATGTTAGCCATTTGATCTCTGGTTCCTCTGCCTTTTCTAAAACCAGCTTGAACATCAGGGAGTTCACGGTTCACGTATTGCTGAAGCCTGGCTTGGAGAATTTTGAGTATTACTTTACTAGCGTCTGAGATGAGTGCAAAACACCCAGATTCAAAAAGATACATGCATCCTAATGTTCATTATAGCACTATTAAGAAATGGAAACAACCTAAATGTCTCTCTACAGAGCAATGGATAAAGAAGATGTGGTACTTCTATACAATGGAATATTATTCCACCATTAAAAGGATGAAATAATGTCATTTGCAGCAACATGGATGAACCTAGAGATAATCACTTTATGTTAAGTCAGTCAGAAGTAAGTCACAGAAAGCCAGATATCATATGATATCACTCATATGTGGAATCTAAGTTAAAATACAATAAAAATGAACTTATTTACAAAAAAGAAACAGACCTATGGATATGAAAAACTAATATTTGGTTACCAAGAGGAAATGTGGAGAGAGGAGGTATAAATCAGGAGGTGGGATTAATATACACATGCTGCTATATATCGCGCTTCCCTGATGGCTCACTGGTCTAAAAAAAATCTGCCTGCCAATGCAGAAGACACAGATTCAGTTCCTGGGTTGGGAAGATCCTCTGGAGAAGGAAATGACAACCCACTTCAGTATTCTTGCCTGGGAAACCCCATTTCCCAGGAGGAGTCTAGTGGGCTTCAGTCCATGGGATCTTAAAAGAGTCAGACATGACTTAGAGACTAACTACTGTATATAATACAGGTAATCAACAATGACCTACTGTATAGCACAGCAAACTCTACTCAATATTCTGTTATAACCTATATGAAAATAGAGTCTGAAAAAGAATGAATATTATGTATGGGGTTGGCCAAAAAGTTCATTTGAGTTTTTTGTAAGATGTTATCAAAAAATCCGAATAGACTTTTTGGCCATCCCAGTACTACCGAATCACTTTGCTGTATACTTGAAACTAACACAAAATTGTAAATCAACTATAATCCAGTAAAAATGTTTTTTTAAAAATTGTGGGTGTTGTTTTTGGAATATAGTTGATCAGAATAGAATCTAATATGAAACTTCAGGCAGTTTTTGAGAGAGAGAAATCAGTAGAAGCACTGCCATATTGAAATAAAACAAATTATTATATAGTGAGCTGTAAAATGGAGAAGGAAATGGTAACCCATTCCAGTATTCTTGCCTGGAGAATCTGATTAACTGAGGAATCTGGTGGGCTAAAGTCCATGGGATCGCAAAGAGTTGGACAGGACTGAGCAACTGCACGTACAAGGTGTAAAAAGACTTTTGGACACCACTACACACCTGTCAGAATGACAAAAATCCAGAACAGTGACAATATCAAATGCTGGCAAGAATGTGGAGCAATAGGAATTGTAACTGATTGCTGGTGGAAATGCAAAATGGTACAGCCACTTTGGAAGGCAGTTTGACAGACTGTTACAAAACTAAACATACGCTTTTCATATGACTCAACTGTATTCACTGGTATTTACTTCAAGGAGTTGAAAACCCATGTCTACAGAAAAATGTGTGATACGGATGTTATAGCAGCTTTACATATAATTACCAAAACCTGGAGTAACCAAGAGTCATTCATTAGGTGAATGGATAAATTGTGGTATATCCACACAATGGAATATTATTCAGTGCTTAAATAGAAATCAGTTATTAAGCCATTAAAACATATGGAGAATCTCAAATGGATAATCATTAAATGAAAGAAGTCAATCTTAAAAGGCTTTCTACACACTATATGACTCCAACTGTATGCTGTTCTAGAATAGGCGAAAATGATGGAACCAGCAAAAAGATCAGAGGTTGCCAGGAGAAGGGGAAGGAGGAATGAACAGGTGGAACACAGAGACTTTTTAGGGCAGTGAAAATACTCTGTACATATAATGGTAGATACCTATTATTATACTTTTGACCAAACCTATGAAATGGACAACACCAAGAATGAACCCTAGTGTACACTGTGGGCTTTGTGATAATGCTATGTCAGTGTAGGTTCATCAGATGTAACAAATGTACTACTCCGGTGGAGGACAGTGATACTGAGGTAGAACTATGCATGTGGGGAAGGGTTATATGAGAAATCTATGTACCTTCCTCTCAATTTTACTATGAACCTAAAACTGTTCTAAAAAAATAAAAGGTCTCAAAAAAAAAAAAAAAAAGACTTCTGTGGCAAAGGATTCTGGGAAGATAATGAGTTGAAAATACTATACCAGGAATCTCTCTCCCCACTTAGGTGACAATTGCAGTGACAGAATATGTCTAATGTAACTATTTTGGAACTATGGAGTCTATTTGAAGGCTAGTAACTTTCAGATGAAGGCTTGGACAATAAACAGCAGTTAATTTTGTTATAGTAGCAGCATCCATCCCACACTCCCTAGGCCCATGGCAAGCACCCTTGCTTATTTTCCACATAGTAGCTTATATGTAGCCTGTGAGAGTCATGGTGGGTAATAGGGAACCTGTCTCCAAATACTGGGGACGTGTGCTCCAATTGCTGCCTGGTGCTCCTCATAGAGGAAGGACAGATGAAGATTTAGGCAGCCACTACCGTAAGCCCCTTTTCCTCCACCTGAAGTGACTGCCAGCGGATTTAAAGGACTTACACACTTTTCTCTCCCCTTATTTTATCCCCTTTGGAAACCACGTATTTAGGAAATTCAAAACTGACTGTATATACAGAATTTAGAAAGTTATGGCATAGGCCCAGCAACAGATGAAGGCATAGAAAAGACCCAACACAGAATCATGTTTTGTCATGGCATCCCAAGCTCACTAATACAATGGTCAAATGATCTCAACAAGGATGCCAAGATTGTTCAGTAGGGGAAAGGACAATCTTTTCAACAAACAATGCTGGGAAAACTGGATATCCACATGCAAAAGAATGAAATTAGACCTTATTTAATATTATATCCAAAAATTTTGAGTTCAAAAAGGATCAAAAACTGAAACATAAAATTTTAAACTATAAAAGTCAGAAGAAAATATATGACAAAAGAGTCATGATCCTGGATTTGGCCATGATTTCTTAGATATAACACTAAAGGTACAGAAAATAAAAGTATAAACAAACTGGACTTTATGGAAATTAAAAACTTCTGTGCATCAATGGATACTATCAACAGAGTAAAAATTCAGCCTACAGAAAAGGATATTCATTATGAAATCTTTGTCTAAAAACTATTATCTGACTCATCCGTGTAAGTCTCCATCTATTTGGTGGTGTTTCTCTTGATTTTCTATCATCTTTTCCTCTCCCTGTTTTTTATTCTGAATGAGCACTGCCGGGGTCCAGCCCCGGTGGACCCAGGGTGATTCAAAGGGGAGACAGAGTAGGTGAGGAAAACTTATTTATTAATATAAGATTAGATTAGGAAGAAATAGTGTAGTAGGAAAATTAAGTGGAGAAAAGAGGCTGAATAACTTGGTTTACATGGAAAGCCAATAAAATTCCAGACAAGGAACTCGCACCATCTACGTTAGGCCACCGGCATCCGTTTGAATATCGGAGAGTGCCCCACCTTGAGCTCTCTCTCTTACGGATCTTAGAAGCCGGGGCAAGTAAGTAGACATGGTGAGCCTCCACACCCCAGGTGGGAATTCAGCCTGAAATTAGAGTAAAGAGGAGACATGGGGGAAACCAGTCCTTCCAATGGCTGGCCTGGCCTCTATTGTCTAGAAAGGCCTTTTATACCTTTTTGATTGTACATAGAGATCAATGGGTAATACAAAATTATGCAGCGTTAGCAGCCCAGACTCTTATCAAAACCAGGCTTTTCTCTCTGCATACCTAGTTGTATACACAAGTCTTAGGCGATTTACATCATTTTCAGGCCAAAAGGGCCAATTAACATTTTACAGTCCTTTTCTGATAAGGTTTGTCAACCAGAAGGCTTATTTGTGTTGATCTTCCCAAAGTCTGGTGCCACTCTCAGAAAGTACTAAATAAAGTTACATTCTTACATCGCAAGGACACAAGAGGAGTGCAGTGATATATAACAAAGAGAAAAGTAATTAACTCAAAAGTCTAGTGTTGCTAAAACTATTATATAACTTTTTCCATATCCCGTTTACATTGATTAACATCCTCCCAGATGCCTAAAAGATAAAGAATATGGAGGCCTGGCAGCAATCATTAACTGCACAAACTCTTCACCAAATTAATTCTTAACTCCAAAAGGTTCTATATCTTTAAGATGTTTAAGCTTTGTGCCTCTCACAGTTGGGGACTGTAAGCAATTCACAAATTGTAAAAGGTCCGGGGGAACTGGTTAGGCAAATTAGAGAGCTATCAGAGGGGATTTGAACTGAAACATCCCTTTCAAATGCAGAAGACTAAATCCCTGAGTTAACTTTTTCCAGAGAATGTCAGAAGAGTGGAAAAGCAGGCAGATTCTTATTTTGGGGGTACATGCTCAGGAAGTACCAGGGGGAAAACCTGAGGTCTGACTCGCCTTGCCCATCAGACCTCTGCTGCATGACCTTGTCATGGGTGGGATTCCTCACGCTGGCTCCCGGCAAGCACCAGTCAGTATTTATAAACAACTGCAGAGAGACAGTTAGCTAACTAGGATTATTTTATCTTCCATTATGAAAGACTTTATTTTATGGAGTGGGTAAAGACACTAGCAATTTTGTGTCATCTAAATCAGAACAAAATTTGAAATAATGTGAAGCTGGTTTTCAATCCCTGGATAGGCTGGCCTATTTCAGGTTCATCCTTCCTCTTAGACTTAATCAAGTATTACTCCCCCTCTTTGTAGGCTTGAACTCCAGGTTTTCCCACAGGTTTCATGATTCTGAGTATCTCTATTTAGCTTCTCAGTCTTCTAGCCATCTTTATTAGAAATGACAGATAACTTGGATCTGCAGGAAATGGCAGACATGCCTGGGGAAAAGCACTTCTAAATGCCAGATTCATCTCTCTTGCATGAACTCTGAGGTGGTCTCACAGGTTTCCACTATACTGTTAGTATTAGAAGGCCTTAAACAGATTTTTTTTTTTCTATTTCATCCAGCTTTTCTAATTATTCTTAGAAGGGGGGATGGTCCAAACTACTTTGCCTGCCATCATTACAAGAAGCCAAACTCCATACCTTGTTTTTTAAAAGCACATTTAACTGTCAAAGTAAATTTTCACAAACTGGTCTGCAGATCATTTATGTATGTATCACCTAAGATGCTGGTTTAAAATGCAAATTCCTGAGGAAATCAGCCTAAGATGGTGGAGGAATAGGACGGGGAGACCACTTTCTCTCCCACAAATTCATCAAAAGAACATTTGAATGCTGAGTAAATTCCACAAAACAACTTCTAAATGCTGGCAGAGGACATCAGGCACCCAGAAAAGCAGTCCATTGTCTTCGAAAGGAGGTAGGAAAAAATATAAAAGATAAAGAGACAAAAGAATTAAGGACGGAGATCCCTCCAGGGAAGGGAATCTTAAAAAAGAGAGAAGTTTCCAAACACCAGGAAACACTCTCTCTGGCGAGTCTGTGGCGAGCCCTGGAACCTCAGAGGGTACCATATCCAGGAGGAAAAATAAATAAATAATTAAAACCACAGCTTATGTGCCCAACAGTAACTCCCAGCAGAGAAGCAGCGCAGATGCCCACATCCACCACTAGCAAGCGGGGGCTGGGCATGGAGGCACGAGCTGCATTGCTTAGAGTAAGGATGGGCCTGAATGCTCTGAGGGCAATCTGAGGGAACTTGAGATAGCAAACCAGACTGTGGGATAGCTACCCACAAAAAGCCCTAAACTAAGACACCGCCAGGCCCACTAACAGAACAAAGGACTGACTAGAGCTAGCCGGCTGCGGACCAGCCCATGCCCCACCGAAGACAGGCAGGCGAGGGCAGCCAGAGTAAGAAGGGGGCAATTGCAGCCCCAGAGAGGCATCATCTACCAAACCACAAAAGACTTCTTGGGATTCTGGATGGTTGACATCCACCTGAGAAGGTGCGCCAGTTATACACCCAGAAAACCGAGCGGCAGGGACGGGGGAGGTGATAAGTTGCAGTGACCGCGCTCACCAAACATCTGGTCACCTGAGCTGCTCGGACCTGGGAAGGTCACAAAATGCAAACCCAACCGAGTCTGTGCCTCTGAGGACTACCTGAGTGCCTGAACCTCAGTGGCTTAGACCTGGGAAGTGCATACAACCCAGGCTGGCCTCAGACAGTTCCCAGCAGAGCAGCTTAGAGCCTAAGCAGTGTATACAGGGAAAGTACACATGCAGTGAGCAGGGGCAAACCCAGCGTGGCTAAGACACTGTGAGCACACGCCAGTGTTATTTGTTTGCAGCCTTCCTCCCTCCCCACAGCACAACTGAACAAGTGAGCTTAAAAAAGTGTCCACCACCACCCCCTTGTGTCAGGGCGGAAATTAGACACTGAAGAGACCAGCAAATAGAAGTAGCTAAAACAGAGGGAACCACCTGGGAAGTGACAGGTGCAATAGATTAAAACCCTGCAGTTAGCACCGATTACATATGAAGGGGCCTATAGATCTTGAGAAGTGTAAGCTGATCAAGGAACTATCTGAAAATGAACTGACCCCACACTGTCCACAATAACACCAGAGAAAGTCCTAGATATATTTTTACTATTATCATTCTTCAAAAAAAAATTTATTTTTAAGTCCTCTATACTCCTTTAATTTTCATTTTTATAACCTACTATTACTTTGAAAAAAAAAAGACCTATTTTTTAAAGCAAACTTCATATATATATAATTTTTCTGACTTTTTTTTCTTTAAAATTGTATTTTTGAGAATCCAACCTCTACTCTAGATTTTTATTCTTTACTTTTTGGTATTTGTTATCAATTTTGTACCTTTAAGAACCCAATGTTCAGTACCCATTTTTACTTGGGAACGAGAATACTGGCTTGACTTCTCTCTCCCACTTTGGACTCTCCTTTTTCTCCACCAGGTCGCCTCTATCTCCTCCCTACCCCTTCTCTTCTCTACCCAACCCTGTGAATCTCTTTGTGTGTTCTGGACTGTGGAGAACACTTAGGGAACTGATTACTGGCTGGAACTGTCTCTCTCCTTTTGATTCTCCCCTTTATCCTCCTGGCCACCTCTGTCTAATTCCTGCCTCTTCTCTTCACTGTATAACTTCATGAACATCTCAGAGTGGTCCAGACTGTGGAGAGCAGAAGGGAAGTGATTACTGGCTACCTTGCTCTCTCCCCTTTTGATTCCCTCTCTTATCCTCCTGGCCACCTCTAGCTCCCTCCTCCCTCTTCTCTTCTCCATGTAACTTTGTGAACCTCTTTGGGTGTCCCTCCCTGTGGGGAAACTTTTCATCTTTAACCGAGATGTGTTATCATCAGTGCTGTACAGATGGAAAAATCTTGAAGCTACTCTAAGAATAAGACTGAAAACCAGAGGCAGGAGGCTTAAGTCCAAATCCTGAGAACACCAGAGAACTCCTGACTCCAGGGAACATTAATCGACAAGAGCTCATCAAACAGCTCCATATCTACACTGAAACCAAGCACCACCCAAGGGCCAACAAGTTCCAGAACAAGACATACCACGCAAATTCTCCAGCAACACAGGAACATAGCCCTGAGCTTCAATATACAGGCTGCCCAAAGTCACTTCAAACCCACTGACATCTCATAACTCATTAGTGGACACTTCACTGCACTCCAGAGAGAAGAAATCCACCTCCACCCACCAGAACACCGACACAAACTTCCCTAACCAGGAAACCTTGACAAGACACCTGTCCAACCTCACCCACAGCGAGGAAATGCCACAGTAAAGAGAACTCCACAAACTGCCAGAATACGGAAAGGCCACCCCAAACACAGCAATATAAACAAGACGAAGAGGCAGAGAAATACCCAGCAGGTAAAGAAATAGGAAGAATGCCCACCAAACCAAATAAAAGAGGAAGAGATGGGGAATCTACCTGATAAAGAATTCTGAATAATGATAGTGAAAATGATCGAAAATCTTGAAAACAAAATGGAGTTACAGATAAATAGCCTGGAGACAAGAATTGAGAAGATGTAAGAAAGGTTTAACAAGGACCTAGAAGAAATAAAAAAGAGTTAATATATAATGAATAATGCAATAAATGGTATCAAAAACACTCTGGAGGGAATCAACACTAGAATAACCGAGGCAGAAAAGAGGATAAGTGAGGTAGAAGATAGAATGGTAGAAATAAACAAAACAGAGAGGAGAAAAGAAAAACGAATTAAAAGAAATGAGGACAATCTCAGAGACCTCTGGGACAATGTTAAATGCCCCAACATTCGAATCATAGGAGTCCCAGAAAAAGAAGACAAAAAGAAAGACCATGAGAAAATACTTGAGGAGATAAAAGTTGAAAACTTCCCTAAAATGGGGAAGGAAATAATCACCCAATTCCAAGAAACCCAGAGAGTCCCAAACAGGATAAACCCAAGGCGAAGTACAGCAAGACACATATTAATCAAATTAACAAAGATCAAACACAAAGAACAAATATTAAAAGCAGCAAGGGAAAAACAAATAACACGCAAGGGGATTCCCACAGGGATAACAGCTGATCTTTCAATAGAAACTCTTCAGGCCAGGAGGGAATGGCAGGACATACTTAAAGTGATGAAAGAAAATAACCTACAGCCCAGATTACTGTACCCAGCAAAGATCTCCTTCAAATATGAAGGAGAAATCAAAACCTTTACAGACAAGCAAAAGCTGAGAGAATTCAGCACCACCAAATCAGCTCTCCAACAAATGCTAAGGATCTTCTCTAGACAGGAAACACAGAAAGGGTGTATAAACTCTAACCCAAAACAATAAAGTAAATGGCAATGGGGTCATACTTATCAATAATTACCTTAAATGTAAACGGGTTGAATGCCCCAACCAAAAGACAAAGACTGGCTGAATGGATACAAAAACAATACCCTTATATATGTTGTCTACAAGAGACCCACCTCGAAACAAGGGACACATACAGACTGTAAGTGAAGGGCTGGAAAAAGATATTCCATGCAAATAGAGACCAAAAGAAAGCAGGAGCAGCAATACTCATATCAGATAAAATAGACTTTAAGACAAAGGCTGTGAAAAGAGACAAAGGACACTACAAAATGATCAAAGGATTAATCCAAGAAGAAGATATGACAATTATAAATATATATGCACCCAACAAAGGAGCACCGCAACATGTAAGACAAATACTAACAAGTATGAAAGGGGAAATTAACAATAACACAATAATAGTGGGAGACTTTAATATCCATAGGTTATTATGGATAGATCAACTAAACAGAAAATTAACAAGGAAACACAAACTTTACATGATACAATAGACCAGTTAGACCTAATAGATATCTATAGGACATTTCACCCCAAAACAATGAATTTCACCTTTTTCTCAAGCGCACACGGAACCTTCTCCAGGATAGATCACATCCTGGGCCATAAATCTAGCCTTGGTAAATTCAAGAAAATGAAATCATTCCAAGCATTTTTTCTGACCACAATGCAGTAAGATTAGACATCAATTATA
>SJYT01039493.1:64477-83161 GCA_006410635.1 Cephalophus harveyi
CCAGGGATGCAAGGATTCTTCAATACCTGCAAATCAATCAATGTAATACACCACATTAACAAATTGAAACATAAAAGCCATATGATTATCTCAACAGATGCAGAGAAAGCCTTTGACAAAATTCAACATTCATTTATGATAAGAACCCTCCAGAAAGCAGGAATAGAAGGAACATACCTCAACATAATAAAAGCTATATATGACAAACCCACAGCAAACATTATCCTCATTGGTGACAAATTGAAATCATTTCCCCTAAAGTCAGGAACAAGACAAGGGTGCCCACTCTCACCACTACTATTCAACATAGTTTTGGAAGTTTTGGCCACAGCAATCAGAGCAGAAGAAGAAATAAAAGGAATCCAAATTGGAAAAGAAGTAAAACTCTCACTGTTTGTAGATGACATGATCCTCTACATAGAAAACCCTAAAGACTCCACCAGAAAATTACTAGAGCTAATCAATGAATACAGTAAAGTTGCAGGATATAAACAACACACAGAAATCCCTTATATTCCTATACACTAATAATGAGAAAATAGAGAAATTAAGGAAACAATTCCATTCATCATTGCAAAGAAAGGAATAAAGTACTTAGGAATATACCTAAAGAAACAAAAGACCTATGTATAGAAAACTATAAAACACTGTTGAAAGAAATCAAAGAGGACACTAACAGATGGAGAAATATACCATGTTCATGGATTGGAAGAATCAATATAGTGAAAATGAGTATACTACCCAAAGCAATCTATAGATTCAATGCAATCCCTATCAAGCTACCAACCCAAAGGGAGTCTCAATACCCCCAAAAGTAGTCTCAAGCTACTTTTTGGTACCAAAAGTACTGAAAAAATGGTACTTTTCACAGAGCTAGAACAAATAATTTCACAATTTGTATGGAAATACAAAAAAAAAAAAACTCAAATAGCCAAAGCAATCTTGAGAAGGAATAGAACTGGAGGAATCAACCTGCCTGGCTGCAGGCTCTACTACAAAGCCACAGTCATCAAGACAGTATGGTACTGGCACAAAGACAGAAATATAGATCAATGGAACAAAATAGAAAGCCCAAAGATAAATCCACGCACCTATGGACACTTTATCTTTGACAAAGGAGGCAAGAATATACAATGGAGAAAAGACAATCTCTTTAACAAGTGGTACTGGGAAAACTGGTCAACCACTTGTAAAAGAATGAAACTAGAACACTTTCTAAAACCATACACAAAAATAAACTCAAAATGGATTAAAGATCTAAATGTTAGACCAGAAACTATTAAACTCCTAGAGGAGAACATAGGCAAAACACTCTCCAACATAAATCACAGCAGGATCCTCTATGACCCACCTCCCAGAATATTGGAAATAAAAGCAAAAATAAACAAATGGGACCTAATTAAACTTAAAAGCTTCTGCACAACAAAGGAAACTATAAGCGAGGTGAAAAGACAGCCTTCAGAATGGGAGAAAATAATAGCAAATGAAGCAACTGACAAATAATTAATCTCAAAAATATACAAGCAACTCCTGCAGCTTAATTCCAGAAAAATAAATGACCCAATCAAAAAATGGGCCAAAGAACTAAAGAGACATTTCTCCAAAGAAGATATACAAATGGTTAACGAACACATGAAAAGATGCTCAACATCACTCATCGGAGAAATGCAAATCAAAATCACAATGAGGTATCATTTCACGCCAGTCAGAATGGCTGCTATAGAAGCAATAGATGCTGTACAAAAGTCTACAAGCAATAAATGCTGGAGAGAGTGTGGAGAAAAGGGAACCCTCTTACACTGTTGGTGGGAATGCAAACTAGTACAGCCACTATGGAGGACAGTGTGGAGATTCCTTAAAAAACTGGAAAAAGAACTGCCATATGACCCAGCAATCCCACTGCTAGGTATTCACACCAAGGAAACTAGAACTGAAAGACACACATGTACCCCAATGTTCATTGCAGCACTGTTTATAATAGCCAGGACATGGAAGCAACCTAGATGTCCATCAGGAGATGAATGGATAAGAAAGCTGTGGTACATATACAATGGAGTATTACTCAGTCATTAAAAAGAATACATTTGAATCAGTTCTAATGAGGTAGATGAAACTGGAGCCTGTTATACAGAGTGAAGTAAGCCAGAAAGAAAAACACCAATATAGTATTATAACTCATATATATGGAATTTAGAAAGACGGTAACGATAACCCAGTATGCAAGACAGCAAAAGAGACACAGATGTATGGAACAGTCTTTTGGACTCTGTGGGAGAGGGTGAGGGTGGGATGATTTGGGAGAATGGCACTGAAACATGTATATTAGCATATGTGAAACTAATCGCCAGTCCAGGTTTGATGAATGATACAGGGTGCTCGGGGCCGGTGCACTGGGATGACCCAGAGGGATGGGATGGGGAGGGAGGTGGGAGAGGGGTTCAGGATAGGGAACATGTGTACAACCAAGGCAGAATCATGTCAATATATGGCAAAAGAAATACAATATTGTAAACTAATTAGCCTCCAATTAAAATAAACATACATTAAAAAAATAAAATGCAAATTCCTAAATCTCTCAGTCAGAAATGCATTTTTAGCCCACATCCCAGTTCACTGAGTATATTTATGTGTATTAAAAATGACTAACTGGAGAGACTTTCATTTATATAATGATAATTGATCATCCAGTCATAAAGTAACTACTTACAGAAGACCTAAGGGAAGTATTTGTCTCCTAAACAAAAGCTCTTAGTATAGTTTACTTCTTTAAAATGTTACTAGAAGAAAAGAAGGACAAATACTAAGCAAACGCCCATAGTTTCAAAACAATCTTTCTTAAAAGAATAAGCAAAAATATGCTGAAAAATTTGCACATTAAAAAAAAAGTTATCTTTCTGATCTTTTACTTAAATGTAAACTTTTATTTTAAAACATGATTAGGATATCTGTAACTGTGTGTAAAATATGAAATGAAAAGATAAATTAATAAGATCAAGGTGTGTTATAATAAGAAACTATCCAATAACTGAAACCATTTTATCTTTTGTATACTAATTCAGGCTTTTTATTTAATGAATCGTTAGATCAAAGAATTATAAGATGAAGATAAATGGTAAGGGTAAACATTACAGAACATATTTAAAACTTAGCCTAATAAATCTTGATTAAAATTTCATGTTTAGAAAAAAATGATAAACAATTTTATTGTCTTACATATGTAAGTAACCCCCAGTGGCATGTTAGACACCTTATATTTCTCTTTGAAATTTTAAATGTTTATAGCCAGTTCTCATTTAGCTTTTGCTTAGCCAAGCCTTATACATTAACTTCTATTAAACCTGACTGAGATATGAATTTCTTTTAACTCCTCAACGTCTGAAAATATGGTGTCATTTTTTTTTAACATCTTCAAAATGCAACACATTTTTTCTTGTAAAGTTCTGCTGAAAGAAATAGAAGCACATAACTAAATTCTTTCTAGTTATATGCCACATGATTTTTCATATACTTACTATTTTGCCAGGTAGGAACATTTTAATCAATTTCTGCTTCCCTAATATCTGTTTCTACCTATTAGTCATTTTCATAAAGTTTCTGCACAGTCTTTGATCTTTTAACCCAGTCTAGCCATAACACTTCCCAGCACTCTATTCATCCTCTATAGAATCTTCATTTCTAGCAAAAAAAAAAAAAAAAGATGACCTTCAATGGTGCTGCCAATTCTCGTGGGACTTTGAGTCACTAACAGTCTGCCTCTTAAAATCAATGTATTTTCCCCCTCTGCTCTGTAACTGATCTCTTTAATAAAACTTTCTATGAAAATTTTTACAAAATCCAAATCCAAACTATATGTTACTAGGGAAAAAGAGAAAGCCAATAAAGCAAATCAACAAGGTTAAAAGAGAACAACTCAACTACTGAGGGAATTTGGGACCATACTGATGGTCAATCCAACTTACTCAGGCCAAGCGTATTTTGCTTTGGGATGAATAGGATGAATTGGCTGTTTTTTTGACTCTGAATTCTACGTATAATTTGTATCATGCTTTGCTCTCTATCCTGCAAATACTACTCCTGAATCCATAAATCAATCCTCAGTAAGAAGCATCTGGGCATCTACAACACTGAGTTTGATGATGACAGTGTGGGTTTTAAAAAAACTTCGTGTTGCTTAGCACACGTTTTAGTTTATGTACTCAATTTTCTTGTACTTCTGGGACTGCCATTCTCATTCCAGCCCAATTTATGCTTCTGAATATTAAAGTCAGGTCGTTTCATGCAAAGACTGGATCACTCAACCATACCTGAAGGCCTGTATTTACTAAGGTTTCCAATAACAGTCTTTAGTTGTCCTCATGAAAATTGGACCGCCAGGAGATCCAACCAGTCCATTCTGAAGGAGATCAGCCTTGGGTGTTCTTCGGAAGGAATGATGCTAAAGCTGAAACTCCAGTACTTTGGCCACCTCATGCGAAGAGCTGACTCATTGCAAAAGACTCTGATGCTGGGAGGGATTGGGGGCAGGAGGAAAAGGGGATGACAAAGGATGAGATGGCTGGATGGCATCACCGACTTGATGGACGTGAGTTTGGTGAACTCCGGGAGTTGGTGATGGACAGGGAGGCCTGGTGTGCTGCGATTCATGGGGTCGCAAAGAGTCGGATCTGACTGAGCAACTGAACTGAACTGAAAATAACCTACACTGGGAGAACACTACAGTGTAGAGAACATTAGCAGAGTAATCTTTCCTAGTTATGATGTGAAGTGGGTGAGAAGACCTTATGCTGGAGTGAAGGCTAAGAGTCAATAAATGAAATCATTAAGTAAAAAATAGCTGATATCTAATTTGTTAAAAATTTCATGCCTGAGGGGAAGTTAAGTTTAATGTATTTGGTTCATACTTTTTAGAGAAATAGTATTAAGAGAAAAATCTCAAGGGGATACTGTTAAAAATCAATGAAATTAAAATGTTGAGAAAAACTTGCTAGGTGAGAAACTCATTGGTATGGCCATGAAATTTCATATGCCTCACATTTTCTTTCTTATGCTCAAAAAAGAGCCTAAGACTTGATTTAAGGGCTTAGAAGGTTTTCTTTTCTCCATTCTGAAAATGAGGAGATAAAAGAGGTAGAGAGAAACAGGACTGTGTCCTCCCTTCTCTCTATGATGCCACCTTCAACATAAAAAACTAGATGGTGGCTCACCAAGGAATGTCTGAGTAAAGAAAATAAAAACAAGTCTGTAAGACACTTGAGGCATTTTAATTACACTTTTTGTTTGCTGCATATTTTTTCCTTTGTTCAGGGACTTGCAGTGGGAAAGGAAGTTGTGCCCCCTGAGAAACAATTCTCAGTATGCACCATGATTTATGCTGCATTTGAGGCTTCTGCTCATTAAGAACACCTATGAGTTTCTTCTTTGTTTTTTAACAAAAAACAGGGCAGAATCCAGTAATAACTCAAATGCCCAGACCTCTCCCCAGACATCATTTTTAACAGTCCAAGAGGAGCTGATTCAAGGTCAGAGGTCAGAGACTGTGCTCCATTTGCCAGCTGGCAGTAAGCTCCAAGGACAGACGGTGCAAGAAGCGTGACGATTCCTCAAGGTGCTCATTCACAGAGCATAGACAGTATCCCCACGGATACCTCAGAAATACTCATTTTATCTAAGTTTGGTGGGTTGGGAGAAAAGGGGGTCAATTTTCTGGAGTAGCTTTGCAGAGCTTCACATGCTATGATCCCATCTCACTGCAAGTGACTTTATTTTACACTAGCACAATAAAGCTTAAGAGGATAAAAAGTTTCTGTTATAGATAAACATTATCTGCCCTTCGATTCAGAACAGAGCAACACTGACTAAAAGGCAAACATCTGGAACCTCAGTTAAAGCAGAAACAGTGGCTAGTATAAACACTCTATCTAGAATGATAAGGAAACTTTCAAACAGAAGGAAATGGTGATATTAAAATGTTGGTCTACAATTATTTTGAGTGAATTCTTTTCTCTCTCAAACTCATTTCTCAGTTTTTGTGCATCAGCCCTGTACCACACTTCAGAATTTGACTGTTTTTCCTTCTGCAAATTGCTAAACTGAGATGCTGTGTGTAAGAAATGGAAAGTGACAAGATATGACCGAAGCATTGGAAATCAATCCAAACTAAATGTGCTTCTTAACTATAAGTGAACAGTTGAAAACAATCCTCTTTTATAGCCATGGAGATAAATACTCTGTTTTTATTAGGAAAAAATTGCTTTGGACTGAATAAAGTCATTTGATTAACAAGTCAAAGCAGATGGTTTATTGATATTTCAGAAAGGAGTTTACAAGGTCTAGTGAAAAGAGAGACCCAGCTCTGAATTAACAAATTACCCTGGTATATAGGACATTGACAGTTCACTGCTAATAGATTTATGAGTTACTGCTGGGTGTTTCAGCCCTATTTGGTTTATTATGGTAAAATATTGGGTCATGGGTAACCTATAGCCTTATTGCAATATACTATATTGACCTTTGACCTTTAGGACTTGACAGCAAAACTATGTATTAGATTTTTAATTTGTCTTAATCTAACAGGATCAACATCACTACTGTGTGGTTTATTTTGAAGAGGCTATTCAGTGTAACTAACACATAGCATGCTGGCTTAGGATTTGCTAGAACTCAGTAAGCTAGCTCTCAGAGGTTATAAGAGTCACATGGTAAGATCCAGAAGTCACTGACAAAATGGCATGCTGTATGAGTTTAAAAAAAAAGTGACTATAAGGAATCTCATTGTTCAACTCAGAAGTAACTTTTTTTCCCCCTGGGAAAAAATCTTTGTATCTGAACATAAATCCTCTGATTTCAATAAACATATTTTTTAAAAAATAAATTCAATTTTTTTAATCTCAAGAATTTTTTTTTAAAATCTGCCTGGATATTTTATACTGTCTGTTCTCATCTCATGTTTTCTATTCTTTAAGTATTTAAAACAGTTATTTTATATTCTCTGATAATGCTATTATTGGAAATTCTTGGGAAAACTACTATTGCTATGTTGTGTCTGCTGATTCTTAAGATGGACTACTTTCTATATTTTCTAATTTGGGGTTATGCACTTATTTTTGGTGGGGTTCTTTCTGTGGGAATCCTTGGATGAGAGTGTATCTCTTCAAAACTTTTACTTTTGATTTTTACAGGTGCTTACATGGATCTTTCCAGCTTACGTTGACTTTATGTCAGTTTTTTAGCCTGGGAACCCCTGAACAATGCAAGTAAGGTAAATCTAATCCCAAATAAGAATGAGGGCAGGCCCATGGCAGTGGATACTAAGGAGAAACTAAATAATTTGTTTTCACTTTGTTTCTTTCTCTCTCTCTCCCCATCTTCTTAATCTAGAGCCCAGGGCTAGTTAGACAACTTTTCTTGAGCTCTTATTGTCCCCAAAAGAGGACTTTTTATTGTCCTCCCTTTCACCTGAGATGTAGTCTTTGGAGGATTTCGGTTTTATAAATGGCAATCTTACCTACAATTCTGTGCTTTCTGAATTGTAGCTCTAAGTCCTGGACTTGAAACCTGAGGGCCTTGGGTATAGAGACTGGCAAACTCCTCCAGGCAGCTAGATGTTAGCTCTCATTGACTCAATTTCTTTATCCTTGTTTTGGGCTCCTGGGAAATGATTTTTCTTATTAACCCATTTATGCATTCAAAAGGATTTTTAAAATAGTATACCTAGAAATACTTGTAACAGTTTTCAGGTAACATATCTATCAAATATTTAGAATCTTGCTTCAGAAATATATCTTTTCATATAAATTAATAAAATAGAAGCAGGTAGGGAACTTGAGCCTCAGAACATGTGTCCTACCAACTTTACTCACTTTATACTTGTGAAAAACCTGATTTATTGCATTAGCCTACATATCTCACAATTGCATGTTTCTTCCATTAAGTCTTTTTAAAATAACCTGGGTATTGTGTTCGATATTTTGGAACTAAAAGACAATATTTGAAATTAAAAGACCCTGTTCCTTGGGAAAAAAAGTTATGACAAACCTAGACAGTGTATTAAAAACAGATATCACTTTGCTGACAAAGGTCCATATAGTCAAAGCTATGGTTTTTCCAATAGTTATGTATGGATGTGAGAGTTGGACCATAAAGCAAGCTGAGCACCGAAGCACTGATGTCTTTGAAATGTGGTGTTGAAGAAGACTCTTGAGAATCCCTTGGACTGTAAGAAGATAAAACCAGTCAATCCTAAAGGAAAAGTCCTGAATATTCTTTGGAAGGGCTGATGACGAAGCTGAAGCTCCAATACTTTGGCCACCTGATCGAAGAACTGACTCATTAGAAAAGACCCTGATGATGGGAAAGATTGAAAGCAGGAGGAGAAGGGGACAACAGAGGATAAGATGGTTGGATGGCATCACCAACTCAATCGACACGAGTTTGAACAAACCTCAGGAGATGCTAATGGACAGGGAAGCCTAGCGTGTTACAGTCTGTGGGGTTGGACATGATTTAGCAACTGAACAACAACATAAAAAAATGCTACCCATAAAATACAGAACCATTTAAGTGACCTGGTTTATGCAAATAATCAAGTCAAATCTTATAATAAACATTTAGCTTGATATGGTATTTTAAAGGAATTTTACATGGATCGTTTCAAATATGGAAATCATTGTATTTAACAAGCTCACAGATACATTTTCAAAACCTGCAAACCTTTAAACATTTCTAATTTTTCACAGAAGCAATGACCAACCAATAAATACAATACTCAATCTCAATAAATACAATAAATTCAATCTCTGTGACTCCCATATTCCTTACAGCCATAATACTGGATGCAAGATTTCCTTTGCCTACTATACTTTAAAACTACAGATTACCTAAGCAAAAGATAATGAAACAAAAGTGATAAAAGGTAGAACTAAAATTAAAGTTTTGATAAAATATCTATACTCCTGGCCAGAAAAAATAAAGGTTGAAATGGGCAGGGCTTCCCTGGTGGCTCAGTGGTAAAGAATCTGCCTGTCAATGCAGGAGACATGGGTTCAATAGCTGATCCAGGAAGATCCCATAGGCTGCAAAGCAACTAAGCCAGTGCACCACAGCTATCAAGTCTGTGCTCTAGAGCCTGGGAGTTGCGACTGCTGAGCCCATGTGCGGCAACTACTAAAGCCAGAGCACCCTAGAGCCTGTGCTCTGCAACAAGAGAAGCCCGCACACCACAACTAGAGAGAGGCCCTCCTCTCCACAACTCGAGAAAAGCCATGTGATAACAAAGACTCAACACAGCCAAAATTAAAATTATTTTTTAAAAATAGAAATAGGCAGAAAAGGAAAAAGCCAACAATAAATAAAATTAGGAAAAACACTGATGAATTAACAAATTTATCATTTAGGTTTTCATCCAGGAGATCACAGGCTTGTTTCAGAAAATGTTAATTTTATGGTATGTTCTTCAGTATAAAATATTTAAATACTTTTTATTTTGGACTTTTGGAATTAGAATTTAATACAAAAATGAGAGAGAAACCACATATTGATAAAATAATTCAAGGACTCAAAAAACTGTTTTTGAAGTACATGAAATGAAGTTATTGTTGCCTTAACCACATGATAAGTGAGACTATATCAGTGACATTTTTCTGACCTCTTCTCTGAAAATTTTGCTTTGAGCAAAAACCCTGGATAGTAAGGGGAAAGGATTCACTTAGCAAAAATATATTTCAAATTTTAGTTTTGTAACTATTAAAGTAAGATTATTGAATTGAATGGGAAAATAGGTAGATATTTCTATTCCTGCCCATTAAATTATCCCAAATAGCTCTTGCTTAGTAACTCAACTTATCGTTTGGGTTTGGGATTCTTACTCACCGCTGACAATTAATACTCGTCTGATAATTTCTTCTTGTGTGTCATAGTCTCTGGTTCAGAACACACACACACACACACCTTACAAACTTTATACTGGAGCTTACACTCAATTCTACCACTAATTTATTGTTTTCTGCTCAGTACCCCCCAAATGTGGTGGTGGTTTAGTCGCTAAGCCATGTCTGACTCTTGCAATAGCCCTCCAGGCTGTTCTGTCGATGGGATTCTCCAGACAAGAATAATGGAGTGGATTGCCATTTCCTTCTCCAGGGGATCATCCTGACCCAGAGATCGAACCCACATATTCTGCATTGTAGATGATTTCCTGCATTGCAGTCCTGCTTTACCACTGAGCCACCAGGGAAGTCCAAAATATTAAGAATGAAAGTAGAGCAGTTTAAAAAACAAGTCAGAGAAGTTGTGACACTTCGTTGCTGAAGAAAGAAGCAATGGAATGGAAGAACAGCTATGGTCTTTCAAAAATTATATCACAAACTCAGTATTAACTCTGGTACAAGAACAAAAACTCACTCTTACATTGTGAAAATTTGGTTAAAAGAAAATGAATCAAAAAAAAAAAGAGAAGAAAAAAAAAAAGAAAATGAATCACGTGATGTTTTGCTTTGGAAAATAAAAGGAAAAATGCTGTTATTCTGAATTGGTGGAAGGAAAAATATTAGAAATCAGAAAATACATGTTAATTTGTACCAAATTCTTGCTCTGGAAGACCCCCTGGAGAAGGGAAAGGCTACCCACTCTAGTATTCTAGCCTGGAGAATTCCATGGACTATATAATCCATGAGGTCACAAAGAGGTGGACACAATTGAGTGATTTTCACTTTCACTAGCTCTGCAGTGTTGTTAAACATTATTTGCATCTGATGCTGTTTTCCTCTATTTCTTTGCATTGATGACTGAGGGAGGCTTTCCTATCTCTCCCGGCTATTGTTTGGAACTCTGCATTCAAATGAGTATATCCTTTCTCCTTTGCCTTTAGCTTCTCTTCTTTTCACAGCTATTTGTAAGACCTCCTCAGACAACCATTTTGCCTTTTTGCACTTTTTTTTCCTTAGGGATAGTCTTGATCCTGCCTCCTGTACAATGTCAAGAACCTCCATCCATAGTTCTTCAGGCACTCTATCAGATCTAATCCCTTGAATCTATTTCTCACTTCCACAGTATAATCATAAGGGATTTGATTTAGGTCATACCTGAATGGTTGAGTGGTTTTCCCCACTTTCTTCAATTTAAGTCTGAATTTGGCAATAAGGAGTTCACGATCTGATCCACAGTCAGCTCCCAGTCTTGTTTTTGCTGACTGTATAGAGCTTCTCCATCTTTGGCTGCAAAGAATATAATCAATCTGATTTCGGTGTTGACCATCTGGTAATGTCCATGTGTAGAGTCTTCTCTTGTGTTGTTGGAAGAGGGTGTTTGCTATGACCGCTGCATTCTCTTGGCAAAACCCTGTTAGCCTTTGCCCTGCTTCATTCTGTACTCCAAGGCTAAATTTACCTGTTACTCCAGGTATTTCTTGACTTCCTCCTTTTGCATTCTAGTCCCCTGCAGTGAAAAGGACATTTTTTGGGGGTGTTAGTCTAAAAGGTATTGCAGGTCTTCATAGAACCATTCAACTTCAGCTCCTTCAGCATTATTGGTCAGGGCATAGACTTGGATTACTGTGATATTGAAAGGTTTGCCTTGGAAACAGAGATCATTCTGTCGTTTTTGAGACTGTATCCAAGTACTGCATTTTGGACTCTTTGGTTGACTATGACAGCTACTCCATTTCTTCTAAGGGATTCTTGCCCACGATAGTAGATATAATGGTTATCTGAGTTAAATTCACCCATTTTGGTCCATTTTAGTTCGCTGATTCCTAGAATGTCGATGTTCACTCTTGCCATCTGTTTTACCATTTCCAATTTGCCTTGATTCATGGACCTAACATTCCAGGTTCCTGTTCAATAATGCTCTTTACAGCATTGGACTTTACTTCCATTACCAGTCACATCCACAACTGGGTGTTGTTTTTCCTTTGGCTCCATCTCTTCATTTTTTCTGAATTATTTCTCCACTGATCTCCAGTAGCATACTGGGGACCTACTGACCTGAGGAGTTCATCTTTCAGTATCCTATCTTTTTGCCATTTCATACTGCTCATGGGGTTCTCAAAGCAAGAATACTGAAGTGGTTTGCCATTCCCTTTTCCAGTGGACCACATTTTGTCAGAACTCTCCACCCTGACCCATCTGTCTTGGGTGGCCCTAAATAGTATGGCTCATAGCTTCAGCAAGTTAGACAAAGCTGAGGTCCAAGTGATCAGATTGGTTAGTTTTCTGTGATTGTGGTTTTCAGTCTGTCTGCCCTCTGATGGAGAAGGCTTAAGAGGCTTATGGAAGCTTCCTGATGGGAGAGACTGACTGAGGGGGAAATTGGATCCTGTTCTGATGGGCAGGGCCATGCTCAGTAAATCTTTAATCAAATTTTCTTTTGATGGGTTGGGCTGTGTTCTCTTCCTGTTATTTACCTGGGGACAAACTATGGTGGAGGTAATGAAGATAATAGTGACCTCCTTCAAAGGTCCCATGCATGCACTGATACACTCAGTGCCCCCAACCCTGCAGCAGGCCACTGATGACCCACGTCTCTGCCAGAGACTCCTGGACACTCACAGACAGGTCTGGGTCAGTCTCTTGTGGGGTCACTGCTCCTTTCTCCTAGGTCCTGGTGCATACAAGGTTCTATTTGTGCCCTCCACGAGTCTGTTTTCCCAGTCCTGTGTAAGTTCTGGCAGCTCTTTGGTGAAGTTAAAGGTAACCTCCTCCAAGCGGACTTATGCCATACCCAGGTCTGCTAAACCCAGAGCCCCTGCTCCTGAGGCAGATATTAAGAAGGGATGGCAAGAATACACAGAAGAACTATACACAAAAGATCAGATCATCACGATGGTGTGATCAGCAACATAGAGCTAGACATCCTGGAATGCGAAGTCAAGTGGGCCTTAGGAAGCATCACTATAAACAAAGCTAGTGAAGGTAATGGAATTCCAGTTGAGCTATTTCAAATCCTAAAAGATGATGCTGTGAAAGTGCTGCACTCAGTATGCCAGGAAATTTGGAAAAGTCAGCAGTGGCCACAGGACTGGAAAAGGTCAGTTTTCATTCCAGTCCCAAAGAAAGGCAATGTCAAAGAATGCTCAAACTACTGCACAACTGCACTCATCTCACACACTAGTAAAGTAATGCTCAAAATTCTCCAAACCAGGCTTCAACAGTACATGAACTGTGAACTTCCAGATGTTCAAGCTGGTTTTAGAAAAGGCAGAGGAACCAGAAATTAAATTGCTAACATCTGTTGGATCATCAAAAAAGCAAGAGAGTTCCAGAAAAACATCTACTTCTGCTTTATTGACTATGCCAAAGTTTTTGACCGTGTGGATCACAACAAACTGTGGAAAATTCTGAAAAAGATGGGAATATCAGACCAGCTGACCTGCCCCTTGAGAAATCTGTATGCAGGTCAAGAAGCAACAGTTAGAACTGGACATGTAACAACAGACTGGTTCCAAAAAGGGAAAGGAGTATGTCAAGGCTGTATATTGTCACCCAGCTTATTTAACTTACACACAGAGTACATCATGAGAAATGCTGGTCAGGAGGAAGCACAAGCTGGAATCAAGATTGCCGGGAGANCTTCAAACCCTCTACTGTAACAGGTGGCTTCCCAGATGGTTCAGCGGTAAAGACTCCACCTGCTAACGCAGGAGACGCAGGTTCAATCACTGGGTCAGGAAGATCCCCTGGAGAAGGAAATGGCAACCCACTCCAGTATTCTTGCCTGGGAAATCTCAAGGACAGAGAAGCCTAGCAGGGTTATAGTCCACGAGGTCGCAAGAGAGTCCAGCATGATTTAGCGACTAAACAATAATAACTGTAATAGGATCTGCAGGAAGAATTTTAAAAGACTGAAAGATAATTTAGTGTTGTCTCTAAGTCTTCTCTCCATCTCCTTAACACTTTCCATAAGCAGTAGGTACCTGCCAAGTGAACTAATCCTATTGTAAAATATTATTTTTGTTTTTATCCTTTTAATCTATCAGTTGTCCTCAGTTCTACTTAAAGGCTTTAGATTAACAATGCAAATCACTGTTCTGGATTTCTGTCTTCTCTTCAGATTTTACTCTTATCATTTATTCCTTTAAAAGCTGCTATTTTCTCTCTCTTCACTTTTCTCTGTTTGTCCATGAGAGTGGTATTATATAAACAGAATTGCAGAATTTCAGTTTTTATTCTCCCAAAATTTTATTCAAGAATTCTTACTGTTTGGAAAAATACACCCCAGTTATCAATATGGCTTTAAATATCTGGGTAGATAATTTTTTTTTTTAGTGTACCTTTCAGATCTGAACTGCTTGTCATGACTAGGGTACGTCCAATCCTTCTTCTGTTTAAGCAATCTTTAGGAGTTGAGATATGCTTATAGAGGAATATACAATGGACCCTAAAACCCAGTTTTAAGAGCAAGAGTTTGATAAAGGGCACAGGCAGATATAAGTGCCAGTCTAAGTGATGTACTAAATAAATGTTTGGGTTAACCAAATCCACCAAGTAGCCCTAGGAGAAACCATAATGCCACCCCAATTTCTGCCACTCCCAAATTGGCATAAATTTTCTTTTATTAGTTACCCATGGTTTGCCTTTGATCTTGAGTTTTTAACCTCTTAAGATAAATGAAAGCATATTTAAAGGTAGGAAAAAACCTGAGGGTTGCAGCCACAAGTTAATCAAATTTATGATGTAAAGGAAGGTTGCAGTTACAACTAGACACAGAGGGATACTACATTTGTGAAAAGCATATGGTTAAATTGAGGACTATTATAAATGAAATGAATAAATGAGAAGTGAATTTTAAAAAACAAGTGTATAGGAAATAGAAAAGGGTATAATATGCTAATCATCAAGGAAGGCAGACTTAGACAAAAAAACAAAATGAACTTATGCTCAGTATGGCAGTTAAACGAAATCAAAAGGGATTAAAAATAGATTCAGAAAAGACTGGGACAGGACCACTACAAAGAACAGCAAAGGAGATTTGGCAGGAATGTTAAATAGCTCTTTTCTTAACTTTCTGCAAAAAGGTTAATAATAAGAAAATAAAGAACATTATATAAGACACCAGCATTTGAAGACAAAAGTTGAAAGAAAAAAAAAAAAAAACTACAAACCTAAAGGGTTAATAAAGAAATTGGAAAGAACAGTTTCTGTAATTGTATTTAAATCTACAGTTTTGTATGAAGTAGTCTCAAGAATGAAAAACTATGGAACACATAATAAACCTTGGAGTCCAGAGTTAAGTCCATTATCAAAGGACAAACAAAAAACAGACAAAAGAATTCTACTTCCACATTCTCAAGATAACAGAATTAGAAACCTTGTTACATAACCTGGCATAAGCTCCATGGAAACGATAAACTCACTGCTAATTCATATGTAAAGAGTGAAAAGAAAGATGACTAACTGATTACTAGCAACCCTAATTTTTCCTAAATAATCCTTATCAAATAAATCACACAGGCTTTTCATAAAACTTAGGATTTACCTAGTGGCAATTTAGAATGGAGAGAGCAAGATTATTTGGATATCACCAGGCATTTTGCAATAGCTACTTATTATTTTAAAAAATCTCTTGTGATAAGGAAAAGATTCCAAAAACATAAAATTATCATGGGCTAATCTCTATATGACAGAGTCTGTAAAGGTGACACTGAAGTCCTAGTATTTCATTTTCGTCAAATATTGCCTGATTACATGCAGTTGTAATGAACTGAGTACAAAAGAAGGTGAACTAGAAGTTCATCATAGTATATGTTAAAGTCTAATTAATAACTCGGGGATAAAGAATAGTTATCTATGGTAAAAGGAATAATAATAGAAAAATTAGAAGAAACGGAGTTAAACTCCACATTACTTTCCCTTTTTATCAGTGTCTAAACTAAGCACTGACTCTTGTTTTAAGTTAATGGAATACATATCCGACTTCTAGATTTTATGCACAAGGAAAAAATGGTGACTTTTGAAATCTCTTATCAAAATTTTGTGGAAAAGACAGAGTAATATGGGACAAAATGAGTTGGGAAGAAAAATAAAACATTTTAAACTGACATCTAGAGATATCTGCAGTACTCAGGGATGCTTCAGAAATCCCTATAGGGACATCAGTTTGAAAGATATTATAGATTCTATTATGAATACCTCTATAAATGTCAACATCCCTATAAAGGAAAGTAACAATAACTCAAGTGAATTCAAATTATAATGAAAGAATTCGAAGATAAACACTAGATGAAGTCTTGCAAATGATCTAAATGTTGTTACATTTTGTAACTCAAAGTTTAGCATATTACTTGCTTTTTTTTTCTGTATAGTGTAGGAAGCAGATTATAATTAAACAAAAAAGTGTGTAGAGATCTTATGACTAGAATATGTGAATGACAATAATAATGGAACAGAAACCTAGTGTCATAATTAAGACAATTCTGTAACTGTTTTAATATTTGGTTAGTCTAAATAAAGGTATGAAAAATAAGGGGCAATAATCTGAAATTAGGAAAAAATTCATAGGAAAATTCTCTAAAGAGACAGAACAACTGAGAAATGTAAAAGATAAAGACAAAAACTGAAGAGCCAGATTCAGAATAAATTACCTATTTGTTAAAGTGAAATAGTAATCATACTGTTAAAATGATGAATTTCTGAAATAACTAGGCAAACTGAGGCAATCAGTAATTCTAACCTTACTTTTCATAGAAGCAGCAAGAAAATATCCCTGATAATCTTCCAAGTAGTCCCTGATAATACTTTTTAGAATCTAAGACAAACCCATATGGTAAGATAATGCAAATGTAGGTAATAACCATGGCTCCCAAACTTCGGTGACCCATCACCCAAAAGCAGTAGTAGAACCTGACAAATTAAAAAAAATTTTTTTACACATCATGAATGTCAGATCCATAATAAATTATAAGGACTCCTAGAAATCTCTAACCTTCTGAGATTTGAAGTGTGGTGACAGCTAACTGACTTCCACAAAACATACTTTGGCATTACATCTGGAAGTTCAGTACCATTCCGGGTGAGCAACGAGTATGACAAAGTATGAGCTTCCCTTGTGGCTCAGTTGGTAAAGAATCCACTTACATTGCGGGAGACCTGGGTTTGATCCCTGTCTCAAGTGGGTAGGGAAAAGCTACCCACTCCAGTATTCTGGCCTGGAAAACTTCTCACTCACTCACTCATGACAAAGTATGGCAAGTCTTATGTTTCCTAGATCATAAAAAGACTATCTTCTATTATGACTATATTGATTATATTCAGAATGGAAAGTCGGAACATATCCTACCAAAACTACAGGTCTAGCAACAAATTTTTTGAGCTATATCACGTCAACTCCTTTTCCCCTGAGGTCTTTATTTCTAAATTTACAGATGTACATACAAGTGTTTGAATATTTTAACTGTTGTCAAGACTGAAGGTTTATAATTTCAGAGTTACTACAGTAGCAAAAAGAAAGCATTTCTCACCTTTATGAACATTATAAAGAATCCAGTTTGTCTTATACTTTTGCAGTAGTAAGGACATTGGAAATAAACATATTCTACATTTAACCAAAACTTATCTGGAAGTTTAGAAATATAAAATACATTTTAACAACACAGAGTTTATTTAAAGATGCCAGAGTTACACGGGATTATTCCAATCCATGGCTATGTAAAGGCCAATATATCACAGGTGATGACAGATGGAGTAAAGCAAGGATGATGATGAAAAGGGACCATGATAGCTAAGCTTCAGAGTGAATGAAACACACAAATATCTTAAAGACTTCTTAGAGGGTGGATATGGATTTTGATTCATTTATTATGGAGGGGATCAAAAGTCATAGGCTAAGGCAATGGGTCTCAGGATAAAAATTGAAGAGTTGGGAAGTCTATTTGCCATATCTTTTCAAAGGTGCTTCCAGGTGGTGAAGCCAGCAAGAGAAATCCACCACCCATCATGACACAAAGATTAAAGAGAAATCTGGAAATCTTCAAAATGAATGGGCTAATAAAATCCTGCTCCTGTAAAAAGAAAAGGAAAACAGCCAACAATTTAATTTCACTACTGGTTAACCAAGTTTGCATTTCATTGTAACAATCATCTTGTTGCTCAGTTTTTCTGTTTTACAGTTTATCATAAAAATTATTTGATGGAAATACAGGAAGCTGGTAAAGGCCAGATCAAGGCTGTCATTTTAACGAAGAATATTTGGAAAATGATTACAATGAAACATAATTGACCCTACCTAAGACAATGGACATGGGTTTGGGTGGACTCTGGGAGTTGGTGATGAACAGGGAGGCCTGGCGTGCTACGGTTCATGGGGCTGCAAAGAGTTGGACATGACTGAGCGACTGAACTGAACTGAAGTCAAGGAGCCCTTCCAAACCATAAATAGTCAAAGTGGTTCCTAATATTTTGACTATAACATTGTGAAAGATAAAAAGATATGCTAGGCAGCAAAGAACTCGTGGTCAAGGGAACAGTCTTAGTTTGTAAGGAAGAGATATATAGATCTTAAGGCCTAAATAAGAATTTTAAAATAGTAAACTAATGGCATCTAGGAGACATGGATACTGAGGAATATGAAGCTTTCTAAAGAAACTAATTACATTTTCAGTTCAGTTCAGTCGCTCAGTCGTGTCCGACTCTGTGCGACCCCATGAATCGCAGCACGCCAGGCCTCCCTGTCCATCACCAACTCCCGGAGTTCACT
>SJYT01039503.1:0-21177 GCA_006410635.1 Cephalophus harveyi
ATATTAAACATTATGATAGTCTCCAAACATGGAATATTTTAATATTTATAATTAATTTTCAGTTTTATTGTCATGGTTGGAGAACACAGTCTATATGATATTGATTCCTTGGAATATGAGAGGCTTCCTGTATAGCCTAATATATACTTTACTTTTTTAAATGTTCCCTGTATTCTCAAAAAGAATATATATCTTCTGTTTATCCTCTGTGTATTTTGAATATCTCAAGATAAGGGATGGGGGAGCCTGGTGGGCTGCCATCTCTGGAGTTGCACAGAGTTGGACATGACTGAAGTGACTTAGCAACAGCAGCAGCAGCAAGACTAGTATTGCTGCTTATTTTGCTCTATTACAATTGATTTCTGAGAGGCACATAAAATCTTCCAATACAATTACTGTTTTAACTACGTCATTAATTTCATTTATCATGAGGATGTCTTATTAAATTACTAGTAAGATATAAATCAAACAAAACCTAAAAACAGCATGTTTCCTAAATTATAACTTATTTATATAAGAGAACATCATGAGTCATTGTCATTTATATTTATTGACATAGAGTGATGGCCAGGAGATTGGTAAGTAGAATACAAAAGTTACAAAGCAGCATGACATATGATTCCAATAATGTAAAATTATCTATAATTATGCATATATACACATACACATGCAGATGGATGTACTGAAATCAGATTGATTACATTATTTGCAGCTGCAGATGGAAAAGCTCTATAAAGTCAGCAAAAACAAGACCTGGAGCTGACTGTGCTCCAGATCATCAGCTCCTTATAGCAAAATTCAGGCTTAAAACTAAAGAAAGTGGGGAAAACCACTAGGCCACTCAGGTATGAACTAAATCAAATCCTTTATGATTATACAGGGGAGGTGACAAATAGATTCAAGGGATTAGATCTGGTAGAGTGCCTGAAGAACTACAGACAGAGGTTCGTAACACTGTACAAAAGGCAGTGAACAAAACCATCCCAAATGAAAATAAATGCAAGAAGGCAAAGTGGTTGCCTGAGGAGGCTTTACAAATAGCTGAGAAAAGAAGTGAAAAGCAAGTAAGAAAGGGAAAGAAAGATATACCCAACTGAATGCAGTTCCAGAGAATAGCAAGTTGAGATAAGAAGGCCTTCTTCAATGAATAATGCAAAGAAATACAAGAAAACAATAGAATGGGAGACTAGAGATCTCTTCAAGAAAACTGAAGATATCAAAGGAACATTTGATGCAAGGATACACATGATAAAGGACAGAAACAATAAGCCTTAACAGAGGCAGACGAGATTAAAAAGAAGTAGAAAGAATACACAGAAGAACTGTACAAAAAAGGTCTTTATGACCCAGATACCCATGATAGTGTAGTTACTCACCTCAAGCCAAACATCCTAGAGTGTGAAGTTCAGTTCAGTTCAGTTCAGTTCAGTCACTCAGTCGTGTCCGACTCTTTGCAACCCCATGAATCGCAGTACGCCAGGCCTCCCTGTTCATCATCATCTCCCGGAGTTCACTCAGACTCACGTCCATCGAGTCCGCGATGCCACCCAGCCATCTCATCCTCGGTCGTCCCCTTCTCCTCCTTCCCCCAATCCCTCCCAGCATCACAGTCTTTTCCAATGAGTCAACTCTTCGCATGAGGTGGCCAAAGTACTGGAGTTTCAGCTTTAGCATCGTTCCTTCCAAAGCAATCCCAGGGTCGATCTCCTTCAGAATGGACTGGTTGGATCCCCTTGCAGTCCCAAGGGACTCTCAAGAGTCTTCTCCAACACCACAGTTCAAAAGCATCAATTCTTCGGCACTCAGCCTTCTTCACAGTCCAACTCTCACATCCATACATGACCACAGGAGAAACCATAGCCTTGACTAGACGGACCTTAGTCGGCAAAGTAATGTCTCTGCTTTTGAACATACTATCTAGGTTGGTCATAACTTTTCATCCAAGGAGTAAGCGTCTTTTAATTTCATGGCTGCAGTCACCATCTGCAGTGATTTTGGAGCCCAAAAAAATAAAGTCTGAGACTGTTTCCACTGTTTCCCCATCTATCTCCCATGAAGTGATGGGACCAGATGCCATGATCTTCGTTTTCTGAATGTTGAGCTTCAAGCCAACTTTTTTGCTCTCCTCTTTCACTTTCATCAAGAGGCTTTTTGGCTCCTCTTCACTTTCTGCCATAAGGGTGGTGTCATCTGCATATCTGAGGTTATTGATATTTCTCCCGTGAAGTCAAGTGAGTCTTAAGAATCATTACTACCAATAAAGCTAGTGAAGTGATGGAATTTCAGCTCATATATTTTAGTATTTAAAATAAAAGATGATGCTGTTAAAGTGTTGCACTCAATATGTCAGCAAATTTGGAAAACCCAGTAGTGGACACAGGATTGGAAAAGGTCAGTTTTTACGCAATTCCAAAGAAGGGCAATGAAAAAGAATGTGCAAACTACCAGATAATTGCTAGTAAGGTTATGCTCAAAATCCTTCAAGCTAGGCTTCACCGGTACTTGAATCAAGAACTTCCAGATACACAAAATGGGTTTAGAAAAGGCAGAGGAATGAGAGAACAAATTGCCAACATTCGTTGGATTATAGAGACAGCAAGAGAATTCCAGAAAAAAAAAATCTACTTCTGTTTCATTGACTATGTGAAAGTCTTTTGACAGTGTGGATCACAACAAAATGTGGAAAATTCTTAAAGAGATAGGAAAATCAGACCATCTAACCTATCTCCTGAGAAACCTGTATGTGGGTCAAGAAGCAAGTTAGATCCATACATGGAATAACTTACTGGTTAAAAATTGGGAAAGGAGTATGACAAGGCTGTATATTGTCACCCTGTTTAAGTTATATGCAGGGTACATCATGAGAAATGCAGGTTGGATGAGTTACAATCTGAAATGATTGTCAGGAGAAATATCAATAATCTCAGATATGCAGAAATATCAATAATCTCAGATATGCAGATAATCTCTAATGGAAGAAAGTAAAGAGGAACTATAGAACCTGTTGATGAAGGTGAAGGAGGAGAGTGAAAAAGCTGATTTATAACTCAACATTCAAAAAATTAAGGTAATGGTATCCAGTCCCATTCCTTCATGGCAAATAGCAAGGAGGGAAGTGGAAGAAGTGACAGATTTTCTCTTCCTGGGCTCCAAAATCACTATGGATGGTGACTGCAGCCATGAAATTAGAAGACACTTGCTTCTTAGGAGGGCTATGACAAACCTAGACAGCATACTAAAAAGCAAATGCATCATTTTGCCAACAAAGGTCTGTATAGTCAAAACTATGGTCTTTACAATAGTCATGTACAGATGTGAGAGTTGGATCATAAAGAAGGCTGAGTGCTGAAGAATTGATGCTTTTGAACTGTGGTGGTGGAGAAGACTCTTGAGAGTCCTTTGGACAGCAAGAGATCACAACAGTTAATCCTAAAGGAAACCAACCTTGAACAATCATTGGAAGGACTGAAGCTGAATCTGATGTGAACAGCCAACACATTGGGAAAGATACAGATGATGGGAAATATTGAAGGCAAGAGGAAAAGTGGGTGTCAGAGGATGAGATGCATGGATAGCATCACTGATTCAACGGACATGAAGTTGGGTGAACTCTGGGAGATGGTGAGGGACAGGGAAGCCTGGCGTGCTGCAGTCCATGGGGTCACAAAGAGCTGGATATGACTTAGTGAATGAACAACAACAACAATGCACATATATCAGCATTTGTGTGTGTATGTATACATATATATATTTGATGTTAACATTAGGTATCTGGTAGAAAGTAGAAACAAGCAAAAGCAGTGGGCACTGAAAGAAAGGGGCTGAGGGGGCAGGCTTAAACAGAGGTTCATCAAAATGTTAACCTGTTTATCTCTAGGTAATTTCCAGCAAAAGGTTTTTCCATGATTTATATTTTCTAGTATACTATATGCCTCATTCTTTAATGAGTACATATAATTCATTTAAAAAAACAGAAATTTCTTCAAAAGGAAATACAGAATAAGGTTTAAACTATTTTGTGTCCATACCTCTCAACACTGCAATTTGATTATATGATATAAAACCTCCAGCAATAGGTATTAATAATAGGGATAGTTGCTTCAAAGTAAGAGTTTTGAGTGAAAGCAGGAAGAAGTAAGCAGGTAGATTTCTAACTCACCAAGTTATTGTAGGCAGGATAGACTCACTTCTCATCTACAGTGATAGCGATGATTATCACAATCTCTACTACTGCCACTTAAGTTAAGACCACACTCATCTTTCACCTGGATGACTGCAGTAGCTTCCCATCTGGCATAGTTGATAGCACTTTAGCCCTACTACTATGCATTGTTCACACAGCAGTTAGTTAGCTTGATGGTTATCTTGAAGATGTTAGACCACATTTCCACTTATGCACTGGTATCCCTGGTTAGGGAAGCGGCAGAACAGGCATTATTTGCAAATTATTATGTATGTCTATTCTAAACTGTCTGGGCACTACCTAAAGGACTAAAGAAAGCACTTTTCTCTGTTTCACCTAACGTGGATCTCAAGGTACAAAACCCAAATTTGATGAAAGACATGAGTCTATGCCTCCAAGAATCTCAACAAATTCCAACAGGATAAATTCAAAGACATATACACTGGTAACACACTTAACATTTTTTTTTTTTTTGAAACCTAACATCAGAGGGACATTTTTGAGTGAAACATAAAGGAAGCAATTTGTCATGTAAAAAAATCCTCAGTAAGATTAACAGTCAATTTCTCCTCATAAACCAAGAGGGGCAGAAAGTAGATGGATGACATATAAAAGGGCTAAAAACAAAACAAAAATCCCTGACAACCGAGAATTCAATATATGGCAAAAATGACCTTCAAAAACTATGGACGTTGCCTATCAAACAAAAGCTGAGAAACTTCATTATCAGTAGACCTGCCCTACAAGAAATAATAAAGGGAGTCATTCAAGTGTTAATGAGCCAGCACTAGACAACAATTCTATGCCATATGAAAACATTAAATTCGCCAGTAAAAATAACTATATATACATAGAAGAGATTAGTGTTTTTGTTTTGTAATTCTGCTTATTCATTTACTATATCATTTAAAAGAAAAATGCATAAAATAACAATAAATCTATGTTATTGGGCACCCAATGTAAAAAATGTAATTTTTAAACATGATAATACAAGGAGAAGGTGCAAAGTATTTGTATGTTACTGAAGTTAAGTGAGTAAGAATTAAAAGTTAGTTGATATAAATTTAGTATATTAAAGGTAATCCCCATGGCAACCACAAATAAAATATCCAAAATACAAATAGACCTCCTTTTATGCACTTTGATTTACTGTTCTTCACAGATACTGCATTTTTTCACAAATTAAAGACTTGTGGCAACCCTGCATTGAAGAAGTCTATCAGTGCTATTTTTCCACCAGCATTTGCTCATGTAAGTGCTTCCATGTCATATTTTGGCAATTCTCTCAGTATTTCAAACTTTTTCACTATTTGTGTTTGTTATAGTGATGTGTGTTCAATGATCATTGATGCAAATATTGCAAAAACATTATGACTCATTGAAGCTTCCAGATGATGATTAGCATTTTTAGCAATAAAGTATTTTAAATTTAATGTGTGTACATCAATGTTTTAGACATAATACAATTGCACACAGAGTAAGTATACTGTAAACATAACTTTTGTATGAACTGCTAAGTCGCTTCAGTCGTGTCCGACTCTGTGCGACCCCATAGAAGGCAGCCCACCAGGCTCCGCCGTCCCTGGGATTCTCCAGGCAAGAACACTGGAGTGGGTTGCCATAACTTTTGTATGAACTAGAAAACAAAAAAATTGTGTAAATCATTTTATTGTGATATTCACTTTATTGTGGTGGTCTGAAACCGAACCTGCAGTATCTCTGAAATATGCTTGCATAAACCCAAAAGGTAATGACAAGAGAATCAAAATGGCTCACTGCAAAATTCAAACAAACACAAAGTAATATAGTAATAAGGAAATAAACAAAAAGACATGAGGTATAGGAAAAAATAGCAAAATGACAGAAGTAAGTCCTTTCATGTCATTAATTACTTTAAATGTTAATTGACTAAAATATCCAATCAAAGGGTATGAATTGGCTGAATAAATTTTAAAACATGATCCACTATATGCTATCTACCAGAGACTCACTTCAGATTCAAAAACACAAATATTTTGTAAGTAAACATGTGGAAAAAGCTATTCCATGCAAACAAAAACCAAAAACAAATGGAGGTGGCTTTATCAGGTAGAATGCCTGATAAAAACAAAGTAAAAACCTGGTATAACAGACAAATAAGAATATTATATATTAATAAAAGGGTTATTCATAAATAAAATATAAAAATTACTAAGAATTAGGTACCAAACAAAAGAGCCCTCAAATATATAAAGCAAATATTGGCAGAAATGAGAGAAGAAATACACAATCCTACAATAATAGTTGAAGACTTGAATACCCACTTTCAATAATGCATAAATCATCTAGACAGAAGATCGATAACAAAATGGAATGCGTGAACAACACTATAAACCATCTACATATAACAGACATATATAAAATACCCTACCAACAATGGCAGAAAACATGTTCTTCTCAAGTATACACAGAATATTTTCCAGGATAGACAACATGCTAGAAAACAAAATAAGTCTACATAAATTTTTAAACTTTAAAATTACTCAAAATTTCTTTTCCAACCACAATGGAGTGAAGACCAAAATCAGTAACAGATGGGAAGCAGGAAAATTCACAAATATGTGGAAATCAGACAACACTCTCTCAAACAATCAATGGGACAAAAAATAAATCACAAGGGGAATAAGAAAATATTTAGAGATAAGTAAGGGGCTTCCCTGATCAGAGAAGGCAATGGCAACCCACTCCAGTGTTCTTGCCTGGAGAATCCCAAGGATGGGGGAGCCTGGTGGGCTGCCGTCTATGGGGTCACACAGAGTCGGACACGACAGAAGCGATTTAGCAGCAGCAGCAGCAGCAGCAGCAAGGGGCTTCCCTGATAGCTCAGATAGTAAAGAATCTACTTGGAATGCAGGAGAACTCAGTTTGATCTCTGAGTCAGGAAGATTCCCTGGAGAAGGAAATGGCAACCACTCCAAATTCTGCCTAGAGAATGCCATGCACAGACCATGGTGTCGCAAAGACTTGAACATGATTGAGTAAATGACACTTTCTACTTTCTTTTCTTTCTAGAGATAAGTAAAAATAAAAATGCAAAATACAAAATGTATGGGATGCAACAAAGGCAATGCTCAGAGGGAGTTTTAAATTGCAAATGCATATATTAAAAAAGAAGAAAGATGCAAAACCAATAGCTGTCATAGAAGTGGTCAAGAATGTGAGCTCACCTTCTCCCATTCGCACAGCAAAATTACAACTATACACAGAGCAATTATTGATGAGAAAGACCAGAAGACTAGCAGATAAGATTTTCTACAACTAAAGATATAAAGATGCAACCACAATGAGACAAGTAGGAGGGGTGAAGGACAGAGATGCAGTATAGACAAGACCCATACTCCTGGTGACTCACAAACAGTAAGATAATTGCAAAGGTTATCCCCACGGAGTGAGGGGTCTCAACCCTACATACAAGGCTCCCCAGCCTGGGGGTCCTGTATTGGAAGAAAAAGTCCCCAGAATGTTTGGCTTTGAAGGCCAGAGAGGTTTACTTCTGGGAGATCCAGAGAGCTAGGGAAATAGAGATTCCACTCTCAAAGGGCAACCAAAACCTCACATGCTCTGAGAACCATGGCAGAAGTAGCAATTTGAAAGGAGTCTGGATCAGACCCACCTTCTAATCTTAGAGTGCCTGTCAGAAAGGCAGGACTTTATCCTGAGAACATATACACTGGAGGCAATGATTTTAGGGAACTTCCTCAATCAAAAGGACATTAATGTTAGCAAGTGCCATTTTGGAATCCTCTATCTAGCTTATTAGCACTAAAACACAAACCTGCCCATCAGCCTTTAGGCAACAGTACTGGGACAGCTCAGGCCAAGCAAATAGCAGGGTAGGAAAATAGCCAAAATCCACCAACAGGTTGGCTGCCAAAGAACCCCTGAGCTCACAGTCACCCCAGGACCCAGCCCTATCTACCAGATGGCATAGGATACTGCCCTGCATACCAGTATGCTAGAACCAGCACTTGGGCCAGTCTCACCCAACAGTGGGCAGGCACCATTGACAGAACCCCCTGAGCCCTACCCCCAACCACCAGTGAGAAGAAATACCAACTCCAGGATACCCAGGCCATACAGACAAAGTTCCCAATACTGAACTCCCACCCACCAGTGGGTGGGCACCAGTCCTGAAATTTCCTGGGCCCTAGCCCAACCACCAGCAGGCAGACAACAGCCCCAGGACCACCTTAGCCCCACAGCCAGTGTTATCAGGAGCCAGATAACACACCAGTAGGCAGCTGTAGCCCCAGGTCTCATTGGGCCCCAGACCTATACAGCATCAGGCCAATACCAGCTCTCAGATACTTTGGGTCCTTTAGCCAGTTGCCTTGGGAACTGGCCCTACCTACCAGGAGGACAATACTATATTAAGAACAAGAATGCTCATGCTCGCCATCATTATTCAACATAGTATTGGAAGTCCTTGCCACCACAATAAGACCAGAAAAAGAAATAAAAGGAATCCAAAGTGGAAATAAAGGAAGTAGTAAAACTGTTATTATTTGCAGATGACACAATACTATACACAGAAAAGTCATAAAAATGCTATCAAAAAAACTACTAGAACTTATCAATGAACTTGGTGAAGTTATACGATGCAAAATTAAGTAGAAACCTGTTGCATTTGTATACACTAAGAACCAACTATTAGAAAGAGAAATTAACAAAGTCTTTTTAAGATTACATCAAAAAGAAAAATATATACCTAGGAATAGATCTAAACAAGGAGTTAAAAGATGGAAAAATACAGCATGGATTAGAAGAATTAATATTGTTTAAATGACCATACTACCCAAGCCAATCTACAGAGTCAATGCAATCCCTATTAAAATATCAATGACATTTTTTTCATAGAATTAGAACAAATTATCTACAAATTTGTATGGAAACACAAAATACCCGGAAAACACAAAATACAAATACCAAGAACAAAGCTGATGGTATCATGCTTACTGATATCAAGCTATCCTACCAAGTTACAGCAGTGGAAAGAGTATAATAAGGGCAAAAAAAAAAAAAAGTCCAGATACATAAGATCAATGGAATGGAGCAGAGAGCCCAGAAATGATATCACAATTATATGGGCAATTAATCTACAACAAATGAGGTAAGAAGATAAAACAGGGATAAGACATCCTCTTTAGTAAATGGTGATCTGAAAACTGGACAGCTATAACCAACAGAATTAAACTGGAATACTCTATCAATATGCACAAAAATCAAATGAAAATGGCTTAAAAACTTAAATGTCAGACTTGCAACTATACAACTTCCAGAAGACATAGGAGTAAATTCTTTGACAATGGTCTTAGTAATATTTTTTGTATGTTTCCTCAGATAAGGAAGACAAAAGCAAAAATAGACAAGTGGAACTACATCAAACTAAAAAGGGTCTGCAAAGAAAAGGAAACTATCAACAAAATGAAAAGCTACCTACTTTTCATTCAATAAATCCAATAAATGGTTAATATCCAAAATATAAAAACAGTCATACAATGAACAACAAAAAAAATTCTGATTGAAAAATAGGTTGAGGATATGAAAAGATACTTTTCCCAAGAAGACATACAGATGACTACATGCACAGGAAACGATGCTCAACATCACAAATCATCTGGAAAATGCAAATCAAAAATCAAAACCACAATAAAATATCACTTCACATCTGTCAGAATAGCTATTACCAAGAAGATCAGAAATGGTAAATGAAGGTTTGAAGAAAAGGAAACCCCGATGCATTTTTGGTGAGAAAGCTCATTGGAGCAGCAACTACAGGAAATAGTATGGAGATTCCTAAACAATTTAAAAATAGAGCTTCCATAAGAATCAGCAAGTCCACTCCTGGGTATTTGTCAGAAAAAATGAAAACACTAGTTAGAAAATATATGCACCGCAGGTCAGGAAGGAACAGTTAGAACTGGACATGGAACAACAGACTGGTTCCAAATAGTAAAAGGAAAACATCAAGACAGTATATTGTTATCCTGCCTATTTAACTTCTATGCAGAGCACATCATGAGAAACACTAGGCTGGATGAAGCACAAGCTGGAATCAAGATTGCCAGGAGAAATATCAATAACCTCAAATATGTAGATGACACCATCTTTATGGCAGAAAGTGAAGAAGAATTAAAGAGTCCCTTAATGTAAGTGAAAGAAGAGAGTGACAAAGTTAGCTTAAAACTCAACATTCAGAAAACTCAGATCATGGCATTTGGTCCCATCACTTCATGGCAAATAGATGGGGAAACAGTGGAAAACGGTATCAGACTTTATTTTTTTCTGGACTCCAAAATCACTGCAGATGGTGACTGCAGCCATGAAATTAAAAGATGCTTACTCCTTGGAAGTAAAGTTATGACCAACCTAGACAGCATATCAAAAAGCAGACATTACTTTGCCGACAAAGGTCCGTCTAGTCAAGGCTGTGGTATTTCCAGTAGTCATGTATGGATGTGAGAGTTGGACTATAAAGAAAGCTGAGCACCAAAGAATGGATGCTTTAGAACTGTGGTATTGGAGAAGACTTGAGAGTCCCTGGAACTGCAAGGAGATCCAACCAGTCCATCCTAATGGAAATCAGTCCTAAATATTCATTGGAAGGACTGATGTTGAAGCTGAAACTCCAATACTTTGGTCACCTGATGTGAAGAGCTGACTCATTTGAAAAGACCTTGATGCCAGGACAGATTGAAGGCAGGAGAAGAAGGGGCAGGAGAAGTAGGGGACAATAGAGGATGAGATGGTTGGATGGCATCACTGACTCAATGGACATGAGTTTGGGTAAACTCCAGGAGTTGGTGATGGACAGGGAGGCCTGACGTGCTGCAGTCCATGGGGTCACAAAGAGTCAGACACGACTGAGTGACTAAACTGAACTGATGTTCACAGCAGCATTATTTACAATGGCCAATATACAGAAGCAACCTAAGTGCCTAGCAATAGATGAATGGATAAAGTATATATATATATATATATATGTATACACACATACACACACACACAGTAAACTATTCCTTAGCTTTAAAAAAAAATTGCTATTTGCAAAAACGTGAATATACCTAGACAGTATTATGCTAAGTAAAATAAGACAAAGTGAAATACTGCAGAATTTTGCTTATATGTGGAATCAGTATAACAAAATAAATGAACAGTTAACATAAGCAGAGATATTAATTCAGAGAACAAACAGTTGTTACCAGATAGTAAGGGAGTGAGGTGTGGAAAGAAACAGTTTATGAGATTAAGAGGCACAAACTTTCTTGTGAAATAAATGATTCACAGGTACAAAAAAACAATGTGGAGAACACAGTCAATGACTATGTGTAATGTCTTTGTATGATGACATATTGTAACTAGACTTATGGTGATGATCATTTTGAACTCTACAGAAATATTGAATCACTATGTTGTTCACTAGGAGGTTATTACACTTCAAAAACAAAGAAAGTCATTAAAAAAGATATCTGATTTGTAGCTACCAGATGCATGGGATGAGGAGAGGGGTGACTGAATGGAGGAAGTCAAGAGATATGAAGCTGCAGTTATGAGATAAATAAGTACTGGGAACACAATGAAGGGACATGTTAAATGTAATTAACACTACTGTATGTTTTATATGAAAGTTGATAAGATAGAAAATCCTAAGAATTTTCATTAAAAGAAAAAATTTTCTATTTTAATTCTCTATCTACATGAGATTATACATGTTCACTAAACTTATTGTGATAATCATCTCATGATGTATATAAACCAAATGATTATGTTCTACACCTCAACTTAAAGTCTGTATGTCAATTACATCTCAATAAAACTGTAGGGAAAAAAACTCTAACTGCATCAATCTAAAAATCGTTGTATATTTAAATACCTTAAAATTCTAACATGTACATTTAACACATCTCCCCACTCATTGAAAAATAACCTTCATATATACCTTGAGGAATTAGAACAAGAAGAGCAAAGTAAGCTCCAAAGCTAGCAGAATGTAGGAATAAAACTTAGAGCAAACAGAATGAAATAACAGGAAGAATAATAGAATAAAAAAGGACAAAAGTTCGTCCCTTGGAAAAAAATTGACAAATCTTTAAGCAAATGGACAAAAAAATAGAAAAGAGACAAAGTAAAATAAAAAGTAAAATTGGTGACATTACTACCAACTTTACAGAAATAAAAAGGATTATAAAAGAATATTGTGAAAAATTAAATGCCAACAAATTAGACAACCTAGATGAAATGGACAAATTGCAAGAAACAACCAAATTACATAAGCCACCTCAGGAAGCAATAGAAAATATTAGCACACCTATAAGAAGCACAAAAATTGAATCACAAACTTCCCAACAAAGAAAAATCAAGGCCTTCCTTGATAAATTCTACTTCATTGTCTGAAGTCAACATTGCTGTTTAGTCAAGAAGTCCTGTCCAACTCTTAGCGACCCCATGGCCTGTAGCCTACCAGGGTCCTCTGTCCATGGGATTTTCCAGTAAGGAATGCTAGAGTGGGTTCCCATTTCCTTCTCCAAGGGAACCTATTTCTCCTTTATTGGCAGGTGGATTCTTAATGACTAAGCCACCAGGGAAGCCCCAAGGCCAACATTATCCTGATACCAAAGTCAGATAAAGACACCACAAGAAAATAGTTATAGACTGATATGAGCTATGAATATAGATTTTTAAAAATCCTCAATAATATACTAACAAACTAAATTTAAGAGAATTTAAAAGGATTATACACCATGAACAAGTGGGTTTCTCCCCAGAAGTGTGAGGATGGTTCTACATAAGAAAATCAATGCAGTATACCACACTAATAGAATGAAGGGAAAAAAGCCATATGATCATTTCAATTAATGCAGAAAAGTCATTGAACAAAATTTAAAATAGTTGATTGTAAGAACAGTCTGAAAACTAGAAACAGAGAGGAACTTCTTCAACATAATAAAGGGTAATTATAAAAAATGCAGAACTAGCATTGTACTAAATGGCAAAAAGCTGAAAATTTCCCCCTAAGGTCAGGAACAAGGCAAGGATGCCTGGCTTCACTACTGTTATTCAACATTGTACTGGAAGTTCTAACCAGAGCAATTAGGCAGGAAAAAAATTAAAATGCATCCACAATGCAAAGGAAAAAGTAAAATTATCTCTGTTCATAGATGGTGGTGGTTGGTGATTTAGTCACTAAGTCATGTTTGACTCTTGTGACCTCCATGGATTGGAGCCCATCAGGATCCTCTATCCATGGGATTTCCCAAGGAAGAATACTGGAGTGGGTTGGCATTTCCTACTCCAGGGGATGTTTCCAAACCAGGGATTGAACCCAGGTGTCCTTCATTGCAGGCAGATTCTTTACTGACTGAGTCACCAGAGAAGCCAATTCATAGATGACATGAAAATCCCAAAATCCCAAGATTCACTGGAAAGTCACAATAACCAATAACTGTATTCAGCAAAGTCAAAGGTATGCAAAATAATCTTCTTTCCTAGCATGGAGGAAGTTAACATAAATTGCCAAAGGTTTAAGACATTGTTTATCATTCAGCAAATCTCCCCTCTAAATGTTGAGGAAGCTCCTCTGGCCAAATAAGTCTGGGATCACTTGGGCTGGCAAGAAAAGCTGTGGAACTAGCAGCTGTTGACTGTCTCCTCCTCCCACTTGGAAAGGGATGTTAAGTTATATAGCCTCCTCCACCTACTTGTACCAATCCCTGAGGATCCCAGCATGCAGCAAACAGGACTGGGAGCTTTATGTGTAGAGTGTATTAATCCTTGTAGAGAAGGATGATGATTCTGTTCACAGAACATGGGACTTTAGCATTTAGCAACATACTCAGGCCCTTCTATACAAGGGCAGCAGCAAAGATTTAACAATTTCTTTCTGGAGGTTCAGAGAAGAAATAATAAACATAACAAATTAAACAACTCAAAACTATAATGTAAGATTCACCTTTAACGCTACATATAAAATTCAGATTCAGTATCATCTTTTTTAAAAATTGTAGGATAATTGCTTTATAAAGTTGTGGTAGTCTTTGCCATACATCAAACTGAATTAGTCATAACTGTCTGTGTGTTTGTGCATGTGTGTGTGTATGTGTGTACAGGGCTTCCCTGGTAGCTCAGCTGGTAAAGAATCTGCCTGCAATGCAGCAGGAGACCCTGGTTTGATTCCTGGGTTGAGAAGATCCCCTGGAGAAGGGATAGGCTACCCACTCCAGTATCCTTGGGCTTCCCTGGTGGCTCAGACTGTAAAGAATGCACCAGTAATGTGGGAGACCTGGCTTCAATCCCTGGATTGGGAAGATCCCCGGGAGGAGGGAATGGCAACCCACTCCACTATTCTGGCCTCAAGAATCCCCATGGACAGAGGAACCTGGTGGGCTACAGTCCATGGTATCGCAGTCAAACACAATTGAGTGACTAAGCACAGCACAATACATATATTAGCTTCCCTATTGAGCCTCCACCCCCCAACCCCATTCCATCTTTCTTATTCATCACAGAATGCCAGGTTTGGCTCCTTGTGTTATATAGCAGCTTCCTGCTACTTATCTGTTTTACACATGAGAGTATATATATGTCAATGCTACTTTCTTATTTCTCCTAGACTCCCCTTCCTGCACTGTGCCCACAAGTCCATTATCTATGTCTGTATCTCCATTTCTCCTCTGTAAATAGGTTTATCAGTACTATTTTTCTAGATTCCACATATATGTGCTAATATATGATATTTGTTTTTCTCTTTCTGAGTTACTTCACTCTATAACAGGCTCTAGGTTTATCCACCTCATTACAACTGATTCAAATTCATTCCTTTTTATGGCTGAGTAATATTCCATTATATATATGTACCACAACTTCTTTATCCATTCATCTGTTGCTTGACATGTAGGTTGCTTCCAGGTCCTGATTGTTGTAAATAATGCTGCAATGAACATTAGGTACATGCATCTTTTTGAATTGTGGTTTTCTCAGGGTATATGCCCAGTAGTGGGACTGCTGGGTCATATGGTAATATTATTCCTAGCTTCCTGAGGAATCAATATACTGTTCTCCATAGTGGCTGTACCAATCCACATTCCAATCAACATGAAGGAGGGTTCCATTTTCTCCACATTCATTACAACATTAATTGTTTGTAGTTTTTTGATGATGGCCATTCTGATTGGTGTGAGGTGATACCTCATTGTAATTCTGATTTACATTTCTCTAGTAATGAACAATGTTGAGGATCTTCTCATGTGTTATTGGCCATCTGTATGTCTTCTTTGGTGAAATGTATGTTTTAGGTCTTCTGCTCATTTTTTGTTTGGGCTTTTTCTTTTTCTGATATTGAACTGTATGAGCTGCTTACATATTTTGGAGATTAACCCTTTGTCAGTGGCTTAGTTTGCAATTATTTTCTCTCATTCTGAGGGTTGTCTTTTAATATTGTTAATGTTGTTTATGGTTGCCTTTGCTGTGCAAAAACTTTTAATTAGGTCCCAATTGTTTATTTTTGTTCTTATTTCCATTACTCTAGGAGGTGGGTCAAAGAGAATACTACTGTGATTTATGTCAGGAGTGTAAAGTCTATGTTTTCATCTAAGCGTTTTATAATTTCAGGCCTTACATTTAAGTCTTTAATCCATTTTTAAAGTATCACCTTTAAATTCAAGAAAAATTAGGGAAAGGGAGATGGCACAATTCAGCAACTGCCCAGACACCAAGATATATGGGGTCACTGGCTTTCAATCTCTGTTCTGAGGGAAATTCTATAAGGTAGGTATTATTACTTACCCCATATAGTTAAGGAAACTAAGGCCCAGAGAAGATAAGTGACTTTCCTAAGCTCAAGAGCTAGTAAATGGAAGAGACGGGATAAAAATCCAGGTAGTTTTACTTGTATTATACAGTTGAATCACTATACTATATAAAATAATACTATGTATTGCTTTGGGAAATTCACATATGTGGGAAAAGGGAAGGAAAGTAATAACAGAGTAGGAAGGTTCATATGTAAAGATAATTAGGAGGATAAACCCAGAGCTTCTCTCAACCACTGCCTCCTTATATGTATATACACACCAGACTGTCAGTGAAAAACATGCTATAAGGAAATACTAATATCTTAAAATTTTTTGAATTAAAAAAATTATAACATATACTCTGAAAAATACTCTGCATAAATCTCAATAAATGTTCACCAACTGAACACACTTGTGTAATCAGCAGTCAGATTAAAAAAAAAATTACCAACACTGGTAAAGGCCCCTTGTGCTATTTTTTGTTACTATTGCCCCACTCTGAGGTAACACTTATCCTGACTTCTAATACCATCACTTAGTTTTCTGTTTTTGCACTTTACAGAAATGGGTTCATGCAGCAAGTAATATTTTGTGACTGACTTTCCCCCTCTGTTAACCCTGTATTTGTTGGATTCAATCACCTAAAACAATATGAATTTTACCACATATTCCATTACTCCTTGGAAGGAATGTTATGACCAACCTAGACAGCATATTAAAAAGCAGAGACATTACTTTGACAACAAAGGTCTGTCTAGTCAAGGCTATGGTTTTACCAGTAGTCATGTATGGATGTGAGAGTTGGACTATAAAGAAAGCTGAGCACAGAAGTGATGCTTTTGAACTGTGGTGTTGGAGAAGACTCTTGAGAGTCCCTTGGACTGCAAGGAGATCCAACCAGTTCATCCTAAAGGAGATCAGTCCTGGGTGTTCATTGGAAGGACTGATGTTGAGGCTGAAACTCCAATACTTTGGCCACCTGATGTGAAGAGCTGTCATTTGAAAAGACCCTGATGCTGGGAAAGATTGAGGGCAGGAGGAGAAGGGGATGACAGAGGATGAGATGGTTGATGGCATCACTGACTCAATGGACATGGGTTTGGGTAGACTCCAGCAGTTGGTGATGGACAGGGGTTCATGGGGTTGCAAAGAGTCGGACACAACGGAGACACTGAGCTGAACTGAACTGATTCAGTTATTCAAAGGCATTATTGATTTTTTTTTAATATCTATCCATCCATCACAGCCCCACAAATTTAGGTTCAGAGTGCAGTATAGTGGAAAGAATATAGTTTCTGTAGCAATGCAAATTTGGTTGAAGCTTGCTGGTTAATAACTGTGTCCTTGGACAAGCTATTTGATTATTATGTCTTTACATTCTCATCTATAGGATGTGGACAATAATGCTTAACATATGAGGACTTCCCTTGTGACTCAGTGGTAAAAAATCTGCATGCAATGCAGGAGACACAGGTTTAATCCTTGGATCAGGAAGATCCCCTAGAAAATGAAATGGCAACCCATTCCAGTATTATTGCCTGGGAAATTCCATGGACAGAGGAGCCTGGTGGGCTACAGTCCATGGAGTTGCAAGAGTCAGACATGACTTAGCAACTAAACTACCACCAAGAAAACATATAGCAAGTATCAAGTAGGTAATAATTATAAGCCTTGTAAAATATTCAATATTAGCTCATAAATCATTTATGGATTACTATCACAAAGCTTAGTTTTTGGGTACCTTAACTACTTGATTCTTATTGCTAATGTGATCTTGTGGCCACTGAGACCCTAACTGGAGCAGGGGCCAACTAAAATGCAAGTCGTTTGTAGCACATGATGGCAATTTGCTGCTGTTTTCTTCCTCTCTCTCCTAGGACACTGGCCTTTGGAATGCAGGGCAGACTAACACGCTTGTTTGCATCTACCCAGAATAGCATGTTTGTGCCTTGTTCTATCTTCTGCACATTTTCAACCCCATCTTCCTCCAGAATAAGCCCTTTGCCTAAAGTTCTTTCTTTGATCTCTGTTCATTGAGAAGAAATCTCTTCAGTGAGAACACACCATATCATAACTATAACACCAGCATCATATAACATCATTTATTGAAAAGGCCGTCTAATTCCCCATTTTATCTTCTTGCCTCCTTTGTTATAAATTAGTTGACCATATGTGAGAGCTCATTTCTGGCCTCTGTATTCTGTTCCATTGGTCTATTTGGACTGCTTTAGTGCTTTTACCATACTGTTTGGATTTCTATAGTTTTGTATTATAGTGTGAAAATATGAAGTCTGATGCCTCCAATATTCATCTTTCTCAGTATTACTTTCACTATATGAAGTCTTATGTGGTTCCAAACAAATTTTATAATTATTTGCTTTAGTTCTGTGAAAAAGAGCATTGGCATTTTGATAGGGTTTGCACTGAATCTGTAGTTTGGCCTGGGTAATATGGACATTTAAGCAATATTAATTCTTTCCATCCAAGAACACAGTATATCTTTCCCTATGTTTCATCTTCAGTTTCTTCCACTGGTATCTTAATTCTTCCCCAGTTTTAAGTCTTTTAATTCCTCACTTAGATTTATTCCTAGGTATTTCATTCTTTCTGCTCAATTCTAAATAGGATTGTTCTCTTTATTTTTCTGATAGTTCATTGTAGATATATAGAAATGCAACAGATTTTTGTATATTAATCTTAAATCCTACAACCTTACCAAATTTATTGATGAGTTCTAGGCAACAAATAACAAATTTTGGAGACAATGTGGAGAAAAGCAAACCCTCATGCACTGTGGGTAGGAATGTAAATTGGTTCAACAACTATGAGGAACAGTATGAACATTCTTCAAAAATTTAAATATAGAGCTTCCAATATGATCCAGCAACTCCATTCCGGGGTATCTATCTGAAGAATTAGAAAACAGTAATTTCCTTGCAGTATTATTTACAATAGCCTAGATATGGAAGCAACCTAAGTACCCATCAATAGATGAACAGATGAAGATGTAGCATATACACAAAATGAAATATTATTCAGCCATAAATAAATGAATTCTTCCTATTTATATCAACACGGAAGGACCTAGAGAGTATCACAAGTGAAGTAAGTCAGACCAAGAAAGACAAATTCTGTACAATTTTACTTATATGTGGAATCTAAAAACTGAAACAAGTGAACAAATGTAACAAAACAAAAATGAGTTCTAGATCTGAAGAGCAAGCAGATGGTTGCTAGAGGGGAGAGAAGTTTGAGGAGGAAAAAAATAGATGAGGGAGATTAAGAGGTACAAACTTCCAGATACAAAATAAATGAGTAATGAGCATGACATATACAGTATGGAGAATATAGTCAGTAACAATATAATCTTTGTATGGTGACAGATGACAACTGGACTTATCATGGCAATTATTTTGAACATACAGAAAAATCAAATCACTATGTACCACAAACTAAGACAATGGCATAGGTGAGTTATACTTTAAAAACAAACTAACCAATAAACAAACTCATAGAAAAAGAGAGTTTTGTGGCTACCATAGGCTAGGGGTGAAAGATCGGGAGAATTAGATGTATTCAATCAAAAGGTACAAACATCTGTTTATAAGATAAATAAGTACAAGGTATATAATGTACAACATAATAAATATAATTAACATACTGCATATTATATATGAAAGCTGTTAAGAGAGTAAATCCTAAGAGTTCTCACCACAAGGAAAAAAAATTCTTTAATTTAGTATCTATGTTAAGTTGATTGATATTCCCTAAACTTATTGTAATAAACATTTCATGATGTAAGTCAAATCATTATAGTATAAACCTTAAACTTATGTAGTGCTATCTGTCAAGAAAACTGGAAAGAAAACAGGTATGAAAAGGAATATTGATACACACACAAAAAGAGAACTTGATGAGTAGGAAATAGTTGTTTAACCATATTATTTAAAGTAACAGAGTTAAGCAACAGAGGAAGTAAAAGGGTTTTATAATTATTCAAAAGAATTATAAAGGGAGGAAAAGATAGGTGTCAACAATGCTTTCTGGTATTTAGAGCATGAAGAAATAATTTCTAAATTTGATAAATCAAGAAACAGCAATACAAGTATATTTTATATAGGAAAATAACCACCAAGAGAGGACAAACAAAACTGGTTAAAAATAGATGGCTCTGAGAAATGTAAATCAGAACTTCAATTTGGTACCAACTCACACTGGTCAGAATGGCCATCATTAAAAATTCTGCAAATAACAAATGCTGGAGAGGCTGGAGAGAAAAGGGAAGACTTCCACACTGTTGTGGGAATATAAAATGGTGCAGCCCCCATACAGAACATTATAAACGGTTCTCAAAAAACTAAAAAGAGAGTTGTCCACCAATCCCACTCCTGGGCATGTATCTGAACAAAACTATAACTCAAAAAGATATGTGCATCCTTATGTTCATAGCAGCACATCTTACAACAGACAAGACATGGAAGCAAACTAAATGTTCATCGACAGCTGAATGAATAATGAAGATGCAGTATGTGTATAAAACGAGGTATTCAGTTCAGTTCAGTCGCTCAGTAGTGTCTGACTCTTTGTGACCCCATGAACTGCAGCACACCAGGCTTCTCTATCACCAACTCCCGGAGTCCACCGAAACCCATGTCCATTGAGTCAGTGATGCCATCCAACCATCTCATCCTCTGTCGTTCCCTCCTCCTCCTGCCCTCAATCTTTCCCAGCATCAAGGTCTTCTCCAATGAGTCACCTCTTCACATCACGTGGCCAAAGTATTGGAGTTTCAGCTTCAATATCAGTCCTTCCAATGAACACCCAGGCCTGATCGCCTTTAGGATGCACTAGTTGGATCTCCTTGCAGTCCAAGGGACTCTCAAGAGTCTTCTCCAACCACAGTTCAAAAGCATCACTTCTTTTGCACTCAGCTTTCTTTATAGTCCAGGTCTCAAATCCATATATGGCCACTGGAAAAACCAGAGCCTTGACAAGATGGACCTTTGTGGACAAAGTAACGGCTCTACATTTTAATATGCTGTCTAGGTTGGTCATAACTTTCCTTCCAAGGAGTAAGCATCTTTTAATTTCATGGCTGCAATCACCATCTGCAGTGATTTTGGAGCCCAGAAAAATAAAGTCAGCCACTGTTTCCACTGTTTCCCC